>CAUYQV010019357.1:0-86401 GCA_963574575.1 Galagoides demidoff | reverse complement strand
TTGATGAAGAGTAAATATTAATTTTTATTAAATCTCAAACCTTTTTTTAATTGCAGTTTTTGGCTGGGGCCGTGTTTGAACCTACCACCTCTGGTATATGGGGCTGGCTCCCTACTCCTCTGAGCCACAGGCACCACTCTCTCTCTCTTTTTTTTTTTTTTAAACAGAATCTTACTCTGCCTAGGCTAGAGTGCCTGGCATCAGCCTAGCTCAGAGACACCAGAGACCAGGATCTCAGAGACCAGGATCTCAGAGACCCAGAATCTAGCTGCCCAGGCTAGAGTGCTATGGCATCAGCCTAGCTCACAGTAACCTCAGACTCCTGGGCTCAAGCTGTCATCCCACCTCAGCCTCCTTATTAACTGGGACTACAAGTGCCCACCAAGATGTCCAGCCAATTTTTCTGTTTTTAGTACAGATGTGGTCTCACTCTTGCTCAGGCTGGTTTCAAACATCCTGAGCTCAAGGGATCCTCTCGCCTCAGCTTCCCACAGTTCTCAGATGACAGGTGTGAGCCACTGCAACCAGCCAAGAATCTTAAACTTTGAGTATAGTGTGTCATGAAATGAGAAACAGCACATACTGGTAACACTTCTGCTGTAAATGAAGCACAATGATTGTCACAGAAGCACTTGTGTTGATTATTGGAGTTACAGGCTAAACTAACTGATTTTCTCAGACTACAGAAATGGCATGGTCACAAATGGTCACTCCAGCTGCAGTGTGGAAGATGACTTGGAGGGAGGCAGAATGCAGAGAGGACCAGCAAGGAAGCAGGAGCCATAATCCAGACAAAGGATGATGTTGGCATCTTGAGTTGGAATGGTGGCAGTCTTGCAGTGACCTAGGTAGATTTTGGAGCATAACATCCACAGAAATTGACAAATAAATACATAGCAGGGGTCAAGTGGAGGGGTAGACAAATGTTATACCCAATTTACTTGGCTTGGGCAACTTGATGGATGGTGAAGCCCTCACAGCGGAGGAAACATGGAGAAGTAGGTTTGGTGGGTCATTGTATGAAGAGGGTAAGTCTAGATGAGGGTGTGTTCAGTTTTCTATGTCTGGTGAACATCCAAATGGAGATGTCCAATGAGTGTATGGAAATCCACATCTAGAGCTAGTGAGAAATATGGACTAGAGAAAAACATCCGAGGCTTGGCCAGGGACTGAATCTAGAACTAGTCTGGTTCATGATCACTCTGGTGTCTCTGGAGTCTTCTAGGCCCTTTCTGCCATGCTAGGATCACCTATCACACCTCCACAGATATCCCAGGAGTCACCCATTGAAGAGATACCCTCAGAGCCCTGAGTGCAGTGCCCTGTGTACTGCAGCCGCTCTCACATGTTCCCACCAGCCTCCTACTTCTTCCCTGCAGCCCAGTCAGATCTGGCAGTATCATTAATTCAGTCTTTTTCCTGCCACCCAATAGTGGCAGTGACGCTGTGGGCTCCTGCCCGAGTCTACTTCATTTTTTTGTTTGTTTTGTTTTTCTTTCTTTTTTTCCATTCTAGTGTCCTAATCTACTTCATTTTCCCCTTAACTTTAGCATTTTCACTTTGACATTTTCCCTGAGAGCCAGGGGGTGGGTACCCCAGCCCCAGATGGTGACGTAGGGGGCTGGCCCAGGCCTGGGGAGTGGAGAAGCCTCCCTTCAGGCTTCCTGTCTCACTTCATTTCAGCACATCTCTGCAGAAGTCTCAAAGCCCTCTCCCCACTGTGATCCTGGTAACAGAGCCCCAGACCCTCACAGACACACACCTGTGGGAGAAACAGAGCAGAAGAAAGCTGAGGTAAGATTGTGAGACTCAGCTTCATTCCTTTTCGGGGAGGGGAGGGAACACGGCAGCAGATGCACTGGAATGTGCAGGACTCTCAGTTCTCTGCCCACGGCTCTGGCTGCCTTCTGTTGCATTTCTCTTGGAACTGGTCATGAGCAGTGATCTCCCGCTGGAATTGTGAGCTTCTAGAGGGACAACACCATTCGCATCTCTGCTTTGCCTACCATGTACAGCTCAGTGCCCAGAGCAGTGGGTGCTCGTGGGAGGAGTATTGACCTAAATGGCAAGATCAGAAAGGGATAAGGACTTGAGGGTACCTCAGGCTGAGAAAGGCAGTGAAAAGGAGCTCATCATGGGGTAGTGGAGGACAGAAGACTGGAAAGGAGGAAAGAGGAGAAAAAGAGGGAAAGAAGGGAAGGGAACAAATTAGAAAGAATAAATGAATGTTAAGGTGGAAAGAAATCTAGTTAAAAAAATGAAAAGGGAGGGGAAAAGTAAAAGGAAGAAAAAGAGAAATAGAGGAGAATCTATCTAGAATAGAATTATCTAGAGATAATTCTCCTGAAGTCAATTTTCCTCATAATACACTCACCAAAAATCATAACTATAAGCATTTCATAAGCCACTTGATCTATGCAGCCTCTTTTAACTATCTTTTGTATTTATGTGCATTTGTCAAATTTTGTCTACTTTTGTGCATTTTTAGGACTTTTGAACAATGTGTCTAGGGCACTTCTACTCTAGATATCTTTAAAATGATGAATAAAGAGGGAGAGCTGAAATTCTCAGAAAGTGTTGAAACAGGTCTTATGTATGAAATCTTGTAAAAGTGACAGATACTTATTTTTAGGTAAATATATCACTAGAAAAATTGATTCTAAGAGAATTGATTTTAGGTGTCTCAGGAGGTAAGGAGAGTTAGAAAGGATTTGCAGAACCTTCTGGGCTTGGTGGGGTGTTGGGGAGAGGTAGGATTCAACATCCTTCCTGATGGAAGGCATTATTGTACATTGTACAATCCCAACCTCCTGCCTCCACACCCTCAGTCCTTTCCCTTGGCCTTGAAGCCATGCTGTCTCCCAGTGACCCCCAAGTATCCTCTGCCTTCTCTTCATAGACTTACTCTTGGGGAGAGGTCTCCTGGGATACAGTCTGATCCTTCAAAATAGAAAGGCCCTATTCTCAACAATTCAGAAATTTCTCTCTGAATGTGATAGCTCTTCCTGAATGTCTTGCTCTTGTGGGGCAAAATTTTAGGGTGCCAAGGCTAAGAGTAGGAGGATCTGATGAGGGGAGATCACTGCTACATTTTTTTTTTTTTTTGAGACAGAGTCTCACTCTGTTGTTGGTGTGCCATGGCATTAGCCTAGCTCATGGCAGCCTCAGACTCCTGGGCTAAAAGGATCTCCTGCATCGGCCTCTCTAGTAGCTGGGACTATAGTCAACGCTCTATGACGAATGGCTATTTTTTTCCCTAGTTTTAAAAGAGACAGGGTCTCACTCTTGCTCAGGCTGGTCTCAAACTCTGAGCTTAAGCGATCCTCCGTCTCAGTCTCCCAGAGTGCTAGGATTACAAGCAGGCTGCACCAGGACTAGTTCACCTTTTGACAGATAATCTCTTGCGCTGTGTCAGAGTCTGTAGCGTGATACAAAATGGCCGCCCTCACCATCAGATGAGAGAGCCCCTAAGGAGTGCTAGCGATACTCAGGAGATGATTTCCCTCTTTCAGTGCGGAGGTATTTACATAGAAAAGGTCTACCTCTAAATAAAAATTCCCTAAGCCCATGGTAGAGCCTTCCTTGAAGCAGCCTTAGGCCCGGACCATAATGGCAGAGTAGCACTGGGAGGAGTTGGATAGGCCAAGGGTGTCGCACATTGTAGACACCTAATAAATGTTGAATGGAATAACTTTGAGGGTGGGGGTCAGATACCTGGGTGCTTGGAGGGGATAGATGGTCTGGGTTCATAAGACTCCAAGGGTGAACTCTGTTCTGCATGTTCGCGGGGATGAGGGAAGGATGGAGGGCACAGCTCCCCCCCATATGGGTGTCTGAGGCAAAGGAGAGGGGTTGGAGGTTGCAGCCACTGAACCACAAGGGTTCTTAGAGGGGTCATGGTCTCTAGGAAGTTTGTAGGAAGCCATTCAGCAGTAGACAGGGTGTGTGTGGGGGGCACATCCCGCAGCTTGCTTGAGTGGGCTGCTTGCAGGCTATGGGGAGAAGATAAAAGTGCCGGTGGGACCACAGACTGTCGCTGTGGTGGAGCTGTGCCCTCTTCCTCTCCTCAGTCTCACTCCTGTTCCATCCCTGGGGGCCAGGGTGGCAGCGGCAGGAACCTCAAGGGCTCTGAGAGAGCGTGTGCTGCGTAGCACCGCTTTGCTCTCATCTCTTTTTTGGTCTCTCTTTAAGCCTACTGCTCTGGCATGTTTTGCCTCGAAAAATTTCTGCATTTCTTTTCCTTTTTTTTTTTTTTTCTGTGCTACTGTGAGCTTTGGGTATGATTGTGGACTGTGGATTGTGTGCTTGTAGCTGTTGTTTGTTGTTTTGAGAAGCTGTTCCCAGGCTGTTCCTCCCCTCCCAGCTCCTCCCTGGAGATCTCTGTGCTGCCTTGGGAAATCTGTCCATTTCCCTTTGTCCAGGATGTCCCTCCCACCCTGCAGCCATCTCCCGCACATCCTCCCTCAGCTGCAGGCAGAGCACTGCAAGTTCCCTTCAGATCAAACCTGTCCAAAGCCTGCACTGCTGCCAGAGGCCAGGATGCCTGGGTACAGGCCAGGGGAGAGCTTAGTGGCAGCTGGGGAGGAGAAAGATGAAACAGAAGAGGCAAGGGATTTTCCAAGCACCCTGGGAAAGGCAGCATTGGCTTCCTGGGGCTGTATGAGGCAAAGAAGAAGAGAGACACAGACTGGAGTAACTGCAGGCTGGGGTGTTAAGTGCAGGGAAGCACAGATACAGAACTGCAGAGATATGAGGAAAGAGACAAGTGGTGGAGAGGGAGAAAAAGAAACAGAGAGAGGAAAGAGGTGCCAGACTCTCCTCAAGGGACCAAGGAGACCTCCTGGTCTCTCAGTCTCTTGGGGTGATGTTACACAGGATGCTACTGTACTGGGGCAGAGCAACTCTGGGGACACTGAGGATGTGGGAACCGAAGGCCAGCTCTCTGGGGTGACAGCGGAAGCCCAAAGCAACAAAGAAAGCAGCAGATGGAAACCCACAGCCTCCTCCACTAAACTAAGCCCTGGGGTGAGATAGGGTGGTGCTGGGAGCTGGAGGCAGGGAAGTGCCTCTTGGCACAGACTCTAGAACCATGTGGTGGGGGAGTCAAAGTAGCCACCATATGGGGGAAAAGATCAAAAATACCCCTAGCCTTCCACAGGCATCTCACCAGGATGAGCTGAACTTGGACTCCAGAGAAGGGATTATCCCATGTGGAGACTTTGTCCTGTCTTCACTCTCTGCTCATCAAGGACAGTCAGTTTGGGATGGGACAGCTGGAACCACTCTTAGGTATAAGACTGCCTGTGTTTCGCTCTTCGTCAGCCTTACCCTGCCCAGGTGCTTCCCTTGCTCCAGGCTAACTTGTAAACAACTTCAGTGTGACTAGTGACTGGTGTCCCTCCCTCTGCCTACAACCCCCTTTCTTAACCTCTTAAAGTTTCTACTTGCTGATTTAATCAATGCACAGTGGCTTACACCTGGAATCCCAGAACTTTGGAAGGCCAAGGTGGGAAGATTATTTGAGCCCAGCCTGAGCAACATAGTGAAACCCTATCTCTACAAAAAATAGAAAATGATGGCTCAGCACCCATTGCTCAGCAGTTAGGGCACCAGCCACGTGCACCAGAGCTGGAGCTTTCAAGTCCTGGCCCTGTCTACCAAACAATGCCAACTGCAACAAAAAAATAGCTGGGTGTTGTGGTGGGTGCCTATGGTCCCAGCTACTTGGGAAGCTAAGGCAAGAGAATGAGAATTGCTTTTTCTTTCTTTTTTTTTTTTTTTGAGACCGAGTCTCACTATGTCGCCCTCAGTAGAGTTAGTAGAGTGCTGTGGTGTCACAGCTCATAGCAAGCTCAAACTCTTGGGCTCAAGCGATTTTCTTGCATCAGCCTCCCAAGTAGCTGGGACTACAGGTGCCTGCCACAATGCCCAGCTATTTTCTGGTTGTAGTTGTTTGGCAGACCTAAGAGAGTTTCAAACCAGCCAGCTATGGTGTATGTGGCTGGCACTCTAGCCCCTGAGCTACAGGTGCTGAGCCAAGGCAAGAGAATTGCTTAAGCCCAAGAGTTAGAGGTTGCTGTGATCTGTGATGCCACGGCATTTTACTAAGGGCAACATAGTGAGACTGTCTCAAAGAAAGAAAGAAAAGAGGCTCAATGCCTGTGACTCAAGTGGCTAAGGCACCAGCCACATACACCTAAGGTAGCAGGTTTGAATCCA
This sequence comes from Galagoides demidoff, assembly GCA_963574575.1. Taxonomy (NCBI): domain Eukaryota; kingdom Metazoa; phylum Chordata; class Mammalia; order Primates; family Galagidae; genus Galagoides; species Galagoides demidoff. The sequence goes on along the minus strand of CAUYQV010019357.1, from coordinate 80,182 downwards.
GTCTGGGCCCGCCAAACAACAATGATGGCTGCAACCAAAAAATGGCTGGGTGTTGTGGCGGGCACCTGTGGTTCCAGCTACCAGGGAGGCTGAAGCAGAAGACTCGCTTGAGCCCAGGAGTTGGAGGTTGCTGTGAGCTGTGATGCCATGGCATTCTACCCAGGGGGACAGCTTGAGGCTCTGTCTCAAAAAAAAGAAAGAAAGAAAAGAAAAATGAGTCGCTTATTTACTCCCATAATCCCAGCTACTCGGGAGGCTGAGGCAGGGGGATCACTTAAACCCAAAAGTTTGAGGTTGTAGTGAGAAATGATGATACCATTGCACGAAGCCTGTGTGACAGAACAAGACCATGTCTCAAAAAAAAAAAAATTGGCTCTGCACAGTGGTTATGGTGCCAGCCACATGCACCGAGGGTGGCAGGTTCCAGCCTGGCCTGTGCCAGCTAAACAACAATGACAATTGCAACAAGAAAAATAGCCAGTGTTGTGGCAGGCGCCTGTAGTCCCAGCTACTTGGGAGGCTGAGGCAAGAGAATCACTTAAGCCCAAGAATTTGAGATTGCTGTGAGCTGTGACACCATAGCACTTTACTGAGGGCCATGTAACGAGACTCTGTCTCAAAAAAAAAAACAAAATCTGTCTATTTATCTATGTCAAGTACCTACCATGTGTTAGGCAGTTCCTCTTCCAGGCAGATAGAGTAACCAGAGGGGGCTTTTCTTATCTTCTCCCAAACCTCAGTAGGAAGACTAAGCCCCCGCCATTGTCCTGTGAGTGCCATATCCCTATCATGGATTGTGTATTAGTGATCAGCAGGAAGCAGAATCTACCTCAGATGGTTCAAGAGACTGTAGAAGGGGGTTATTTACAGAGGTCAAAGGATCTAACCAACATGGCATGGGGGTAAATAACCCCCACCAATACTATATTAACAGTAGGAGAAGTCCTGAAAAGGTGAAAATGGTGTTTCTGGAACCCAGGACACATAGCTATGGACAGAAAATCTGCCCAGAGCAGGAAGAGAGCAGGAGAAATACCTAGCCACTTTCTCAATGCTCCCATCTCTTCTCTGGTGGACACTTCCTATGGACCAGCCCCAGCTGGTGCTAGTGAGCAAGGGAGACTGGGCAACCCAGTTCATACCAGTTAGCCCTTGGTGAGAGCAGGCAGATGGGAAGGAAAATGGATCGTAGCATGAATTAGGATGACTTGGCTTCTTCCAGGCCAGGGATGTGGGTGCACACACACTTAAATGACTCATTTTAGAAACAGAACGAATATGTTGAGTACAGAAAGAGGAAATTGGTGATTTCTCTTTCTCTATTCAAGTCAACTTGATTTAAGTTTGGTTCTCTATGCTTGAGCTGGGGCCAGGCCTACAGTGGCCTCACAGCTAGCTGGACTGTCATCTCCATCCTCAAGGAGCTTGAGCTGCTTAGGGAGAGATGGGAACTCAAGTCATTGTACATCAGGTAGAAGTCAGGGCATTCCCAGGAGCAGGTCAGCAGGGCTCAAGGGAATTCAGAGCGAGCAGATCACTGCTCAGTTGTCAATGGTGCTTCTAAAGGAAAAAAAGATCTGGCTTGGGAAAGAGAATCAGAAATCTGGAAGTAGAATCTCATCTTGCCAGCCCAGGACCACATCCTTGCTGACTCTTCCCCCAGGCAATCACCTCTCTGAGGCCACTAATAGCCTGGCCTAGACTTCAAAGACACTTTTTTTTTTTTTTTTTGGAGACAGTCTCGCTTTGTTGCCCAGGATAGAGTGTGTGTGTCATTGGCCTAACGCATAGCAACTTCAAACTCCTGGGCTCAAGCCACCCTCCTGCCTCAACCTCTCCAGTAGCAGGGACTATAGGCATGCACTACCATGCCTTGCTAATTTTTCTAATTTTTTGGCAGATATGAGGTCTCACTATGTTGCTCAGATTGGTCTTGAACTCCTGCCTCAAGTGATCCTCAGCCTCAGCCTCCCAAGGAGCTAGGATATAGGTGTGAGCTGTTGTGCCTAGCCTTCTGCCTGGCTTTGAGATGCATTCTGGGTGCGTTTCCTTCAGAATCTGTCCTACTCCCATGGTCTCATGTCATCTGGTCCCCGGTTACCACATCAAGCTTCCAAAAGTCTATAGACCATGTTGCATACAATTCTGCTCAAAGATCAGCTGTGGCTTTTTTTTTTTTTTGAGACATAGTCTCACTATGTCATCCTCGGTAGAGTGCTATGGCATCACAGCTCACAGCAATCTCAAACTCTTGGGCTTAAGAGATTCTCTTGCCTCAGCCTCCCAGGTAGCTGGGAGTACACGCACCCACCACAGTGCCAGGCTATTTTTTGTTGCAATTGTCATTGTTAGTTAGCTGGCCTGGGCTGGGTTTGAACCCTCCAACTTTGGTGCATGTGGCTGGCTCTGAGCCAGTGACTTTTTTTTTTTTTTGAGACAGTCTTGCTCTGTTGCTCAGGCTAGAGAACCATGGCATCAGCCTAGCTCACAGCAACCTCAAAGCCTTGCGCTCAAGCGATCCCCCTGTCTCAGCCTCCTGATTACCTGGAACTACAGGCACCCGCCACAACACCTACCTAATTTTTCTAATTTCAGTAGACAGAGGGTCTCACTCTTGCTCAGGCTTGTCTCAAACTCCTGAGCTCAAGAGATCCTCCCACCTCAGCCTGCCTGAGTGCTAGGATTACAGCATGCACTACCATACCCCGCCCAGCAATGGCTCCTAGTTCCTCCAGTACAAAGCTCCAACACTCCAACCTGCCTGAATGAACTCAAAATCAGGCCCCATCCCCCCAGCTACTCTCCTGGAGGCCTCTCTCCTCCCTACCCTAAGGAGGGTAGGACATCATTGCCACCTTTGCACACCAGGGAGTCCTAATACCCCTCCCCTTCCCTTTCCATCTAACTCTATGTTTTCAAAGTTCAATGTGATCATCACCTGGAGGTTTGTGAAAACACAGATGACTAGTTCAGTGGTTAGGGCACAGGCCACATGCTCAGGGGCCAGTGGATTTGAACCTGGCCTGGGCCTGCAAAACAAACAAAAAAAAAAATAGCCAGGTGTTGTGGCAGGCACCTATAGTCCCAGCTACTTGGGAGGCTGAGGCAAGAAAATCCCTTGAGCCCAAGAGTTTGAGGTTGCTGTGAGTTATGACACCATAGCACTTTACTGAGGGTGACAAAGTGAGACTCTGTCTCAAAAACAAACAAACACAAAAACCCACAGATGACTAGACCCACCCCCATTTTCTGTTCTGACAGCTTTAGGGTGGGGCTGAGAATTTACATTTCCTTTTTTTTTTTTTTTTTGAGAGTGCTATGGTGTCACATCTCACAGCAACCTCAAACTCTTGGGCTTAAGTGATTATCTTGCCTCAGCCTCCCAAATAGCTGGGACTACAGGCACCTGCCACAACACCCGGCTATTTATTTTTAGAGACGTGTCTTGCTCTTGCTTAGGCTGGTCTTGAACTCATGATCTCAGGCAATCCACCTGCCTTGGCCTCCCGTGCTGGCATTGCAGGAATGAGCCACTGCACCTGGCGAGAATTTGCATTCCTAAATTCCCTAGTACTACTGCTGCCCCTGACTCTGGACCGCACTTTGAGAATCACTCCTCCAGCACTGCTACCCATTCCACAGAGTCCGTTCACAGTCTTTCTGAACTACCCATTCCCACCCCCAGTCTTGACTGCCGTCCACATCTACAGAAGCCAGGTTTTCCTCTCAACTCTCTGGAATAGCCTTTTACTGCTGGGCCCACTCAGAGGCCTGTAGGGTTGGTCTGATGTGGGGCAGGAAAATGACCCTCTGATCCTTCTCTCCCTGAGCCTTGCATCAGGCCCAAGGCCTGGGAATTTTACCTGGGAACTTTCCACTGTCCTTCAACTCTTTTCCCGCATCCCTGCAGCCACTGCCTTAGATCAGGCCTCATCTTTTCTCACCGGGACTGTTGCGATCCTACCTTTGGTGCTTAACCTCCTCTAGTTCATCTGCCCTATGGCAGTAGAAGGAATGCACTTTGCAAATCTAGTCATCTTCTGTACATAAAATCCTCTACTGACTCCCAAGATCAAGTTCCAGCATCTCAGCATGGCACTCAAGCACCTTCACATCCTGACCTGGCTCCATGGTCTCAGTTCCCACCAATTTGCCAACATCTGTGATCCTACCTGGCAAAGAACCCGCTCCTTCACTGGCACAGCATTGTGTGGCACATCCCACAGGATGTCTTGTTAGTGGTGTACAAGTCCAGTTCACTGTTTTGTCTGTAAGGGTTCTGAGGGGAGATTGTCCCTGTAGGTCCTGGGCTCAGTAAATGCCTACTGACTAATGATTCGTATTTTCCACAGGCCCGGCCATTTCTGCAGGCTGGGGTTGCCAAGGGCTCTACCTCAGCAAGGCCACAATGAACCCGAGAATCTCTTTTAGGCACCTGCTCCTGGTGTTACAGCTGGGTAGGTTCTCAGACATGGGGTCCCAGGGCAGATGGAGTGGGAGGAGGGGATAGTGGGGAAATGCAAAGGTCGGTGTGGGACAGATGGGGACAGTGGCAGCCTTGAGGCCTGACTCCCTTCTTTTCCACCTAGTGCTACTCCCACTTCTCCTGGCAGTCACTGAGGGAAAGGAAGTGGTCATGGGTAAAAAAGGGGATATAGCAGAGCTGCCCTGTAAAGCTTCACAGAAGAACAACAAGCTTTCCTTCAGCTGGGAACACCCTAACCAGACCAAGATTCTGGGAAGAATTTACCCCAACTCCTTCGCGACTACAGGTAGGGTTACCTGGCTCCTCAACCAGGGAGGAAAACACACTGTGGACTGACCACTTCAGACCTGCTTCTAGTATACGGTGGGATTCCAGAGGGCTGGGGGTTGATAGAAACTCAGTGGCACTCCTGCTGGTATCCCAAGGAATGGCTTTTTGTGGTGTGCTAATCTGAATACTTTAATATTCATGATTTATTTTAACGAGTTATCATATAAAATACATGATTTCTCAAGTATTATTACTACAAACCTTATAAGTGATGCTTTGTTTACATCCATTAAGAGCAACTAGAGGCTCGGTGCCTGTGGCTCAGTCGGCTAGGGCGCCAGCCACGTACACCTAAGGTGGCGGGTTCGAATCCCCAGCCCAGGCCGCCAAACAACAATAATGGCTGCAACCAAAAAATGGCCGGGCGTTGTGGCGGGCGCCTGTGATCCCAGCTACTTGGGAGGCGGAGGCAGGAGACCCACTTGAGCCTAGGAGTTGGAGGTTGCTGTGAGCTGTGATGCCATGGCACTCTACCCAGGGGGATAGCTTGAGGCTCCGTCTCAAAAAAAAAAAAAAAAAAAAAAAAGAGCAACTAGAATGATTTTTTTCTAGCTTTTATTTTTGTTTTTTTAATTTTTCTTTTTTTAAAATTTTTTTCTTTTTATTTCCTTGTGTTTTTAGTTTGCTTGTTTGTTTTTGTTTTTGTTTCTGAGACAGAGCCTCAGGCTGTTGCCCTGGGTAGAATGCTGCGGCATCACAGCTCACAGCAACTTTCAAGTCCGGGACTTAAGCGATTCTCTTGCCTCAGCCTCCCAAGTAGCTGGGACTACAGGCACCCGCCACAACGCCCAGCTATTTTTTGGTTGTAGTTGTCATTGTTGTTTGGCAGGTGTGGGCTAGATTCGAACTTGCCAGCTCTGGTGTATGTGGCTGGCACCTTAGCTGCTTGAGCTATAGGCACTGAGCGGTGGGGTTTTTTTTGGTGTGTTTGTTTTTTGAGACAAAGTCCCACCCTATGCCCTGAGCAGTGAGCAATGGCGTCATAGCTCACTGCTACTTCATACTTGGACTGTGGGCATCCTACTGCCTTACCCTCTGGAAGCAGCTAGGATTACAGGTGCTTGCTATGCTGCCCTGCTGGATTTTTCATTTTTTTATGAGTCAGGGTCTTTAACTCCTGAACTCCAACAATTCTCCCACCTCAGCCTCCCAAAGTGCTGGGATTACAGGTGTGAGTCACCATGCCCTGCTAGTTTTTTTTTTAAAAAGGTTTGTCTTAGCATTCTGGAAGTCTGGGAGGCCGAGGCAGGTGGATTGCCTGACCTCAGGAGTTTGAGACCAGCCTGAGCTAGAGTGATACTCTGTCTCTAAAAATAGCCAACTGTTGAGTCAGGTGCCTATAGTCCCAGCTACTTGGAAGACTGAGGTGAGAGTTTGAGGTTGCTATGAGCTATGATGCCACGGCATTCTATAGAGGGAGGGCAATAAAGTGAGACTCTGACTCCAAAAAGAAAAAAAAAGGAGGCCTGTACCCTGGCTATTCAGCTATTCAGTTACAATCATAGCTCATGGCCGGCCTCCTACTCTAGGTCACAAGCAATCCTCCCACCTCAGCCTGCAGAGTAGCTGGGACTATAGGCCTACCACCAACCCTGGCTTTAGATTTACTTTTGTAAAAATATTTTAAATTTTATAAACCTACTAGATTTATCATTTGTTTGCATTTCATTGTTTGTTTTCTTTCTTTCTTTTCTTTTTTTTGCAGTCTTTGGTCAGGGCTGGGTTTGAACCCTCCACCTCCGGCATATGGGGCCGAGGCCCTACACCTTTGAGCCATAGGTGCTGCTGCCCATCTTGCTTGATTTCAGCATTTTCTTTTAATTGTGAAAAATTCCAACATGTACACATATACAGTAATTATATAATGAACCACCATGCATCCAACCCAGTATCTACAATTACCAATTTGTGGCCAGTTTTTTTTTATCTACATGCCTAAACCCCACCTACAATCACCATCACCATGTTATTATTATTATTATTTTCTTAGAGAGAGTTTCACTTTGTCATTCTTGGTAGAGTGTCATGGCATCACAGGTCACAGCAACCTCAAACTCTTGGGCTCAAGCAATTCTCTTACTTTAGCCTCCTGAGTAGCTGGGACTACAGGTGCCTGCCACAACACTCAGCTATTTTTTTTTTTTTTTTTTACAGACAGGGTCTCGCTTTTGTTCAGGCTGGTCTCAAACTCCTGAGCTCAAGCAATCTATTGGCCTTGGTCTCCCAGAGTGCAAGGATTACAGGGCTGAGCCCCGGCACCTGGCCACCATATTATTTTGTAGCAGATACCAGACATTGTAGCATTTAATCTATAAATACTTCAGTATTTATCTCTAAAATGTAATGACTCTTTAAAAACATATGCACAGTGTGATTATCATCCCTTAAAAGTTAAAAAAGCTGGGGGCATGGTAGCATGTGCCTGTAGTCCTAGCTACTGGAGAAGCTGAGGTGGGATCATCTGCCACTAGGAGTTAAGACTACAATGAGCAACGATCAGTCCACTGCACTCCAGCCTGGGCAACAGAGTGACATCCTCTGTCTCTAAGGGAAAAATAAATACAAATAATTCCTTTAATCAGTGTGGTGGCTTATGCCTGTAATCCCAGCACTCTGGGAGGCTGAGGTGGGAGGATCATTTGAGCTTAGGAGTTTGAAACCATACTGAACCATGAGAAAAAGGGAGACCTTGTCTGAAAGAAAGGAGGGAAGGAGAGAGTGAGGGAGGGAGCAAGGAAGAAAGGAAGAAAATATTAGCCGGCATGGTGACTGGCCCCAGATATTCAGGAGGTTGAAGTCAGGAAGATCCCTTGAGCCCAGGAACTTGAGATTGCTGTTAGCTAGGTTGATGCCGTGGCACTCTAGCCCAGGCAATAGGGCAATAGAGTGAGACTCTGTCTCAAAACAAAACAAAAACAGAGACAAAAAACACTTGAGCCCACTGATTAATCGCTCTTTTTTTTTTTTTTTTTGAGACAGAGTCTCACGATGTCACCCTCAGTAGAGTGTTGTGGCTTCACAGCTCACAGCAACCTCAAACTCTTGGGCTTAAGAGATTTTCTTGCCTCAGCCTCCCAAGTAGCTGGGACTATAGGTGCCCACCACAATGCCCGATTATTTTTTTGTTGCAGTTGTTTGGCTGGCCCAGGCCGGTTCAAACCCACTGCCCTCAGTGTATGTGGCTGGCACTGTAACCACTGTGCTATGGGCACTGAGCTCCACTGATTAATCTTTTCTTTTTTTTTGAGACAGAGTCTCACTTTGTTGCCCTCTGTAGAGTGCTGTAGCGTCACAGCTCACAGCAACCTCCAGCTCTTGGGCTTCGGCAATTCTCTTGCTTCAGCCTCCCCAGTAGCTGGGACTACAGGCGCCTGCCACAATGCCTGGCTATTTTTTGTTGCAGTTTGGCCAGGGCCGGGTTTGAATCTGCCACCCTTGGTATATGGGGCCGGCACCCTACTCACTGAGCCACAGGCACCATCCCCCCGCTGATTAATCTAAATAGTACAAAAAGTGATAGCCATAACATGGCTCCTGATGTGATAAAATTGAAAATAAAAAGCATCACCTTTGGCCAAAGAAATACCCGCCCTTAAGAGAAAACAAAACAAAACTGAAAACCACCTATGAAATATTGTGACAAAAGAAAACAAATTGAATGTGAATGTAGTCTATCTGTCTAACCATCAATCTATAGGCGATTCAAGGGACAATGGAACTTGTTAAACATCACCATGTGAATGTAGCCAGCTCCTATTCAGAACCTGTAAAACTTAACAGGACAATGCCCAGTTTCTTCAACCAATCATTTACAAGAGGAATAGGCTGGGCGAGGTGGCTCATGCCTGTAATCCTAGCACCTGGGAGGCTGAGGCAGGTGGAAAAAAAATTGAGAGGAAGAGTTAGGGCTAGAGTGCTGGTCTTTTGACTTTCAGGCAGATATTAGATTATTCTATATTCACATACATATATCCTATTTCATTTCTTTTCAGCAACTGCATAGGTTCTTTGTGTAATTATACACTATGATTTATTTCACTATTGTTGGACATTTAGGCTGTTTTAATTTTTTTGCTATTACTGCAGAATTCTGCAGTAAATAACCTTGTATATTTGGATACATGTGCAAATGTCTTTGTAGGATAAATTCCTAAAGGTGAAATTGGTGGACTAGGTCAGCTTGATCTTTCTTTTTTTTTTAATTGACAGATAATAATATACATATTCATGGGATATCCTGCGTGCGATGTTTCAATACATACAATGTATGGTGATCAGATGAGAGTAATTAGCATACCCATCATCTTGAACATTTATCATTTCTTTATATGGAGAATAAGCAATATTTTCCTTTTATCTATTAGAAATTATCTTTTTTTTTGAGACAGAGTCTCTCTATGTTGCCCTTGGTAGAGTACTGTGACATCACAGCTCCCAGCAACCTCAAACTCTTGGGCTTAAGTGATTCTCTTGCCTCGGCCTCCCAAGTAGCTAGGACAACAGGTACCCACCACAATGCCCGGCTATTTTTTGGCTGTAGTTGTCATTGTCATTGTTTGGCAGGCCCAGGCTGGGTTCAAACCCACGAGCTACGGTGTATGTGGCTAGTGCCTTAGCTGCTGAGCTACAGGAGCTGAGACATCCATTATGTTATTATTAACTGTAGTCATCCTACAATGGTATAAAACTTTAGAACTTATTCCTCCTATATAAATGTAATTTTGTATTCTTTAACTAATCTCTCTCTATCCCTCCTTTATCTCTTCTTTTCTCAGACTCTAGTATCCTCTGTTTTACTTTTTACTTCTTTGACATTGACATTTTATCTTCCTCTTATGTGGTGTTTACTTTTCTGTTCCTGGCTTATTTCACTTAACATAATGTCCTCCAATTCCATCCATGTTGCCAGGAATGATAAGATTTCATTCTTTTTAATGGCTAAATAGTAGTTAATGATATATACAAATCACATTTTCTTTTCTATTCCTTTTTATTTTATTTTATTTATTATTTTTTTTGAGACAGAGTCTCACGATGTAGTCCTCAGTTGAGTGCTGTAGCATCACAGCTCACAGTAATCTCCAACTCTTGGGCTTAAGCGATTCTCTTGCCTTAGCCTCCCAGGTAGCTGGGACCACAAGCACCTGCCACAACGCCTGGGTATTTTTTTGTTATAGAATTTTATTTTATTTTATAGTTGTCATTGTTGGTTAGCAGGCTCAGGCCGGGTTTGAACCGGCCATTCACAGTATATGTGGACAGCACCCTAGCCACTGAGCTACAGGCACCAAGCCTATTTTTTTTTTTGAGACAGAGTCTCACTTTGTCACCCTTGGTAGAGTGCCATGGTGTCATGTCTCACAACAACCTCAAACTCTTAGGCACAAACAATTCTCTTGGCTCAGCCTCCCAAGTAGCTGGGAACTACAGGCATCCACAACAATAACCAGCTATATTTTATTTTATTTTATTTTATTTTGAGACAGAGCCTCAAGCTATCCCCCTGGGTAGAGTGCCATGGCATCACAGCTCATAGCAACCTCCAACTCCTGGGCTCAAGCGAGTCTCCTGCCTCCACCTCCCAAGTAGCTGGGACCACAGGCGCCTGCCACAACGCCTGGTTGCAGGCCATCATTGTTGTTTGGAGGGCCCGGGCTGGGGATTCGAACCCGCCACCTTAGGTGTAGGTGGCTGGCGCCTTAGCCGATTGAGCCACAGGCGCTGAGCCAACCAGCTATATTTTAGAGACAGGGGTCTTGTTCTTTCTCAGGCTGGTCTCGAACTCCTGAGCTCAGGGATTCCACCTGCCTTGGCCTCCCAGAGTGCTGGAATTACAGGCCTGAGCCACCTTGCCCTCCCAGCTCTTTCTTTTTTTATAGACAGGTCTAGTATTGATACCTCCACCTTTGATCTTTACTCAGGATTTGGATTTGGCTATTTGGATTTTTCTGTGATACCATACATATTTTAGAATTTTAATTTCTGTTTCTGTGAAGAATGTTATTGGTAGTTTGATAAATATTACATTGACTCTGTAGATTGCTTTGGATAGTATTGTCATCAATTTCTTTTTTCTTGTCTTTTCTTTCTTTGAAACAGGTCTTACTCTCTCATGCAGGCTAGCTTGCTCCCTGTAACCTCAAATTCCTGGGCTCAGGGCTCAAGTAGAACTACAGTATGATCCAGCAATCCCATTATTGGGAATTTATCCATAATAAAGTAAATCATTATGGCCGGGCGCAGTGGCTCATGCGCAGCACTCTACCGAGGGTGACAAAGTAAGACTCTGTCTCTAAAGAACAAAAGTAAGTCATTGTATTAGACAGACATCTGCACCCTCATGTTTACTGCAGCACTGTTCACAATAGGCAAGATATGGAATCAACGTAGGTATCCAAAAACAGACGAATGGATAAAGAAAATATGGGGCCAAGCCTGGTCGCTCATGCCTGTGTTCCCATCAGTGTAGGAGGCTGAAGCAGGAGGATTGCTCAAAAGCCGCTGGTAGGGCCATGCCTGTGGCTCAGTGGGTAGGGTGCCAGCCCCATATATCAAGGGTGGTGGGTTCAAACCCAGCCCGGCCGAACTGTAACAACAACAAAAAATAGCTGGGCATTGTGGTGAGCGCCTATAGTCCTAGCTACTCAGGAGGCTGAGGCAAGAGGCTCACCTAAGCCCAGGAGCTGGAGGTTGCTGTGAGCAATGTGATGCCATAGCATTCTACCGAGGGCAATAAAGTGAGACTCTGTCCTACAAAAAAATAAACAAACAAAAAAAAAGCCACTAGTAGTTCAAGACCAGCTTAGGCAACATACTGAGACTTCATCTACAAAAAATTAGAAAAACTAGGGTCAGGTGTGGTAGCTCATGCCTGTAATCCCAGCACTCTGGGAGTCTGAGGTGAGTAGATTGCTTGAGCTCAGAAGTTAAAAACAGCCTGAGCAAGAGTGAGACCTCATTTCTAAAAAAATAGCCAGTGTTGTGGTGGTGGGTGCCCATCCACCCAGCTACTCAGGAGGCTGAGGCAAGAGGATCTCTTGAGCCCAAGAGATTGAGGTTGCTGTGAGCTATGATGCCACAGTACTCTACCACGGGCAACCAAGTGAAACGCTGGCTCAAAAAGAAAAAAGTAATTATAATAATTTTTTTTTTTTTTTTTTGCAGTTTTTGGCCAGGGCTGAGTTTGAACCTGCCATCTTCGGTATATGGGGCCGGCACCCTACTCCTTTGAGCCACAGGCACCGCTCATAATTATAATAATTTAAAAATTGAAAAATTAGCTGGGCATAGTGGCACATGCCTGTATTCCCAGCTACTTAGGAGACTAAGCCAGGAGGATTGCTTGAGTCCAGAACTTAGAGGCTACAGTGAACTGTGATGATGCCACTGCACACCAACCCTAGTAGTAGAGTGAGATCCTGTCTCAAAAAAAATAAATAAATAAATAAACAGGGGCTCAGTGCCTGTGGCTCAAGTGCTAAGGCGCCAGCCACACACACCTAAGGTGGTGGGTTCAAATCCAGCCCGGGCCTGCCAAACAACAATGACAGTTGCAACCAAAAGAAAAAAGCCGGGCATTGTGGCAGGCACCTGTGATCCCAGCTACCTGAGAGCCTGAGGCAGGAGACTTGCTTGAGCCCAGAAATTGGAGGTTGCTGTGAGCTGTAATGCTACAGCACTCTATCCAGGGGGACAGCTTGAGGCTCTGTCTCAAAAAAAAAAGGTATTACATGATCATTACAGATATTTGGTAAATGCAAAAAAAAAGAAAGAAAATCAAATGCATGCATACTTCTATTGTTCAGAAATACCCTCTGCTACATTTTATGTTCTTCCAATCTTGTTCAGTATGGAAACTATAATTATTAAATAATTTACCAACTGAAATATATATTACTACATAAATATTGTACTGTATATATCTTTTATTCTACTTCCCCATTACATTGTATCATAATAGGATTATCAATCCTAGCCATTATTAGACTAGCTTTGTAAAGTAATCTGGCAATGTTTAATAAATACAAAATTCAAAACCCTTTGATCTATTAATAGTTATTCCAGAATATATAATTTACAGAAATGAAATTCATACACAGATGAATACTTAATAACATCTGTGTAGGGATGTTGTTATAAGAATTGCTTTGCTAATTGACCAAGGAATTGACAAAAAAAATTGTTTATAATCTCAGAGAATAGAATTCAACATAGACTCTGTGCCTGTCATAGACTCTGTGCCTGTAGCACAGTGGTTACAGCACCAGCCACATACACTGAGGCTGCCAGGAACGAACCCAGCCTGGGACAGCTAAACAACAATGACAACTGCAACAAAAAATAGCCAAGCGTTGTGGTGGGCACCTGTAGTCCCAGCTACTTGGGAGGCTGAGGCAAGAGAATCACTTAAGCCCAAGAGTTTGAGGTTTCTGTGAGTTGTCATGCCATGACACTCTACCCAGGGCAACATGAGACTCTCATTATGAAGTTGCTGAAAAGAATGTGTATTTTGCTGTTAGGCAGCGTATTCTATAAATGTCAGTTAGATCCTGTTGATTGATGGTGATTGACCTCTCATTATGAGGTCTCAAAAAAAAAAAAGAATTCAACATAAATGTCTATCAAGTGAAGGAAGATTTGAAATATGGGTACAGCTATGGGAAACTCAAGGAAATGGAGAGCTTTCAGGAAAATGCAGTGAATGTATATGTCATTCTTCTCGGCATGATATAGCAAGATGCCATAGACTGGGTGGAGTAAACAATAAAAATTTATTTATCACAGTTCTGGAGGCCTGAAGTCTGGTTTTAGGGTGTTATCATGGTCAGGTTCTAGTGAGGAATCTCTTCTTGGCTTGCAGACAGTTGTCTTCTTGCTGTGTCCTCACATGGAGGAGAGGGAGAAAGCAAGCTTTCTGGTATCTCTTCTGATAAGGGCACTAATCCCATTATAAGAGCCCCAAACTCATAACTTCATCTAAACTTACTTACCTCCCAAAGATTACATGTCAAAATACCATCACATTGGGGGTTAGGGCTTTAACATATGAATTTGAAGGAGGACACAATTCAGTCCCTAGTATTCTGCTACTGCCCCCTCCCCCATTTATGTCCTTCTCACATGCAAAATACATTCATTCCATTGCAACATCTTAACTCATTCCAGCATGAACTCTAAAGTCTAATGTCTGAAGTCTCACTTAAATAATATTTAAGTGCCTATAGTCCCAGCTATTCAGGAGGCTGAGGAAAGAGGATTGCTTGAGCCCAGGAGTTTGAGGTTGCTGCAAGCTATGATGCCACACCACTCTACCCAGACTGACAGAGTGAGACTCTGTCTCAAAAAAAACCTTTTTTTTAATTTAAATTATATTTGGCTGAGACTTGAGGGACAATTTATCCTGAGGCATAATTTCTTTCCATTTGTGAATCTGTAAAATCAGGCAAGTTATATGCTTCCATATGTAGGTAGGCATGGGGCAGACATTCCTACTCCAAAAGGATAAAATCAGATAGAAGGGGTGATATGTTCCAAGCAAGTCCAAATCTCAGAAAGGCAAAGTCCATTATATCTTAAGACTCAAGAAGAATCTTCTTAGGTTTCCTGCTCTGCCTTCCAAGTCCACCAGACTGGCAGCATTACCTCCATAGCTTTCTGTACCATTTTCATAATTTTTCTAGAAATATAAAACTGTTCCTAAAAAGTTACAAAAGAAATGTTCACATAAACCCTATGAATACAGAAAAAAAGAAAACAGAAAAATCAGAAAACAAAAATAACATAGCAGATTTAAGCCCCAACATATCAATGATTACAGTAAATATAAATGGTCTAAATATATCTATTAAAGGACAGAGATTGAGAAAGTGGACTAAAAGGCATAACTCAACAATATGCAGTTTAGAAAAACTCACTTCAAATGTAATGACATAGGCAGGTTGGAGGTAAAAGGGTGGAATAAGATATCATGCACGTATTAATCAAAGGAAAACAAGAATAGATACACTGATATTAAAGTCAACTTCAGAGAAAAAACTGCCCAAATACAAAGGCACCAAACAATAGAGCAGCAAGACATGATAGAACTAAAAGAAACATAGATAAATCCACATTGATAATTGGAGTCATCAACAATCTTCTCACAACAATTGATAGAAAAATTGCACAGAAAATCAGCAAGCAAGATCACCTATATATCTGTCTAACAAGGGTACAAGTGAACTTTTCTAGAACTAGAATATAAATGTTTTGATACAATGACTAAGCAAATGACATGAAATCTATGTTAACCAGCTTGATGGAAGTATTTCAAATTGTATATGAAAACAGTACAATGTACCCTATGTTTGCATTAATGTATACAGCTATCAATTAATAAAAAAAAAATTATACACCAAAAAAAAAAACTGTACAAAAGCAATTCACAAAAACAAAACATTTGAATTCCCCGTAATATTCTGAAATTAAAAAAAAATCATCTTCTCTCACTAAACCCATTTTCTTTTTCATAATTTGATACTTTAGAATGTTGAGAACTTAATCTGGATGATTATTATCTGGTGAATATTATCCACCTGTTTTTAGTTTTGACAGATTTTGTTTCATTTTGTTTTGTCTTTTGTGAGACAAAGTCTTACTCTGTCGCCCTGAATAGTGTGTGGTGGCATCACAGCTCATGTCCACCTCTGTCTCTTGGGCTCAAGCAATCCTCTTGCCTTAGCTTCCCAAGTACCTGGGACTACAGGCACTGGCCACCACACTTGGCTAGTTTTTCTATTTTTAGTAAAGACAGGGTCTGGCTCTTGTTCAGGCTGTTCTCTAACTCCTGAGCTCAAGTAATCCATCTGCCTTGGCCTTTCAGAGTGCTCAGATTACAGGCATGAGTCCCACTATGCCCAGCACTGACAGAATTTATTTACTGTCTAAACTGAGCTTTCCCACAAATTACTTCTCCACCTCATTGACAGCTTCACTGACTGCCACCATTCTGCTGGATATAGTGAAAATGTCTCACATGAATCTTAGGATCTATGAAAAAAGGTCTGCAAATTACTTAAATGGGATTAATCTGAAAGTCCTGTGTATTTTAGTCTTTGCTATTAAAAAGTTCTTACATGTGGGACTATACCAGTGTTCTAGTTCTTACGCCAGGCATTCAAATGCTCTATACATATTAACCAATCATTTCAACAATGCTATAAAGTCAAACTATTATGATCTTCCTTTCATAGATAAAGACACTAAGGCAAAGAGAGGTTACGTAACTTGTTCAGGGTTACACAGCCAGTTTTTAGTTTATTCAGCATTCTATCAGCTTAATTATTTGTGTGTAATTAACCCTTCTATCCAAAAAAAGAGTATAGGCCACAGATTCCTCTTAACTGGTGTTTCCAAGACTTTTTCTCTCATTTAAGTCTCAATGATCCAAACTGATGGACAGTGGTAACTTTTGGCTTAAACTCTTGCCTGTTTTAGTGTAGTATGGATTAAGACTTATTTGAGCTATCCTTTTCCATTAAACGATGATCCTCTGGACATAAAAATTAGAATATATGAAAGGTACAATTAAAACCTAAAATCACTAAAATTATTTTCCTTAACTCTAAGCAATTAAAGAAATTCGTAAACTACTAACATCAGTCATCCTCTATTGCTTGTTCATATGCACTAAACCACAGCTTAAGACACAGCTCTCACAGACGACACCGATCCTTAAGTTTTATATGAAGAGTGTGAAAATCTCCAGTTGGGATAAAAATCACATCTACATTAGGGAAGGGAATTTTACATGCAATGCACATACAACTGGGGTTTGGAAATTTTAATGTACTTCACCTTTCAAACATCATCATTGCAAGAGGAAAAAAAATAACGTGGCTGGGCAGAAAGATCAAGCTGTGGATTAATGATGGAGGCAGATAGGCAGGTACTGACACCCTGGGAGTTTTGGGCAGATGGCAGTTTCTTTCCTGAACCCCGCAGGCACTGAGAGCTGCCTCTTTTGCTTTAATTTTAAGTGCATTTCACTGATAACAAAAAAAAAAAAGCACTGAAAATTAACATAGCACTGTTCCAGTTTAATGCTTTGCTTTTTATTTATATCCAAATTCCATGTATTTAAATTTAAAAGCTCAGAAATCAGCAAATTACCTTGAATGCAGCTCTGTGCTGCCGTTATTGTATTTGCTTCCTCTTTCCCAGACACCAAAGTCAGGAACACGGTAAACCCTTTCTACGCAAAATACGAGGTTTTGAATAAAAGCGACCTAAAAGAAAAGAAATACAACATAAGGACACGTGAGATAACAGGATCTCTGGCTACTAAAGAGAATAAATGATACCATATGAAATCCAAATACACAGTTGCCTCCAAGCACATTTTTTAAGATGGTGAAATTCGTGTGATTATTACATTATTATGAATAGTCTTTTTTACTCGGCTTTTCTAATATAAAGCTCACGTTAGGTGAACACTAACACTGTGCAATGCCAAGGCAAAATGTAAACCTCTCAATGCTCTGTCTATGGTGCCCCGCCCATGCTGGGTCACCCTGGAGTCTTGCGTGAAAGTTTTTAGCACAGTTCTTCTTTGTGCTAGCTCACCTAGAGAGAATCCAATCTTCTGCTTCTACAGTAACGGGTACCTTTTGTTATAAACTCAAAACTGACAGTCAGAAGGGCTCCAACAAATAGTCCAAGGGCCACAGCTTCCAAAAAAAGATTTCAGGTATTTGATGAAATTTAGACTCTCAAAAGGAACTATGGCCAGTTCTTATGTAATAAAAGGGTCTCTTTTTATTTTAATGAAAGCAGTGTCTTATGTGGGCCGTGAGTCCTGATTACAGGGTTTTAGGTATAGTCATCCCTGTTGGTTCAGTCTTGTGTGGCTGACATGCTAAGTCACCTGAAGTAACAAATAACAGTACCGATATGGTAACTTAAATGCCTATTTTCCTGTGTGATAATTAAACTTTTGACTTGAAAAAAAAAATAAATGTAGTCATCATATCAGGATCAGTATGACAAACTGAATACATGCACCTCCCTACCTTTCATGACACAATCCTTTGGAAACGGCAATACACACTTCCCACCTCCCCCCTTTAATATACAGAAGAACCTCCAGAGTTGACCACCTCCCTACCTGACCTCATTCTTCAGTTGACCTAATTTTCGTAGACCAGACATGCCACACATATATACTCAAAGTAAGACTGACCTTTATAGATTGACCAAGAATGTAAGTTGTATCTTGACCACTTGGACTATGACATACAATATTAATTCACCCTCTGTCACTTCACCAGTTGAATTCACTCTACACCAAGGGATAGAACGTGTGGGCTTTGGCCCTTAGTTCTAAGTATTATTTCTTCTTTAGTATAAGTTCTTTTTTCATATTGTATTATTACTACATGTTGGATTAGGCTTATGTCCTACTGCCTAAGAATTTTTCAACATGAAGGACTGGCCTGAACTGTATTGTAGGTACACCCTACAATTACTGAAAAATTTTATATAGTTAATTGAGACATGTTCGCCCAAAAGAAAGAACTCAGAGTTGATACTGAAGGAAAAGGTTGACTTATATTCTCTAGAAAGCAGCAGCCAAAAAAAGAGTCAGAACATTTTAGTATTATCAAGACCAGAGTTAGCAATATCCAAAAATGTAAACATGAGTACTTGGAGAGATATGGTAAGGAAAACAGAGACTATAGCAGAAAAGAAAGAAAACATCCCTGATGAAGTTAACAAAGCCACACTGAGCTGGTTCAAACAAACGAGGACAGTTAACACTGGAATCTTAGGCCAGTGATCCAAGAAGTTGCTAAAAACTTTGCACAGAAATTAGGAGTGGTAGAATTCCAAGAATCAAGTGGATGGCTCAAGAAATGTAAACTGTGACATGAAGTTGTAGAAGAGTTCATCGAAAATCTTAGACTTCACCAGAGGTTTCAAAGATGATGACATCTATAACGCTGAAGAGTGTGGACTGTTAGAAGCCCCGTCATGAAGGGTGAAAATTTAAGACCAGAAAACTTTCCAAAGAAAGTTTTTAGCACAGTTCTTCTTTGTGCTAGCTCAACTAGAGAGAAACTACAGCCCTTGGTGACTGACTAATAAATAGGCAAAGCCCCACACATTCAAGAACCTGGAGCCCGAAGACCTCTCTGTCACTTGGAGATCAAACAAATGCTCATGGCTGACTGGTGCCCTACTGGAGGAGTGGGGAGGCGATGTCAACTGAGAAAAGAAGAAGAAATGTCTTCCTCTCTGACAGCAGACAGCTCTCCTGGCCAACCACAAGGGAATCATCTCACAAACGAGAGACTGAAATTTCTGTCTCTAAACACAACTTCAAAAATACAACCTCTTGATTAAGGAAGGCATCATCAAAACATTTAAAATGCACTAACCAAGCCCAGCGCCTACAGTGGGCCATTACTAAAACACATACCTGTGGTCCAACTGTGGAAACAACTTCATACACTATGTTAGTTAACTCTTTGGGTGCTGTCCTTTGGGTTGGTTCTGCTTAAAATAAAGCTCAGCCAGAAACAATACAGAAATGTTTTAAGAAAGTTGGATTTGTCAAAACCCTCTGATGCTTTGGCCCCATCAGACAGTCCATCTCCCATGGCAGATTTCACAGGAGTAGATTTTGAAGGTTTTGTTGCAATGGAGGATGAGGTGGAAACCTGTAATGAACCAACCCAGAAACAGTTTTCTAAGTACTACTGACCAAAGTACAGACCAGCATAAAAGGGCATGAAGCATCTGAAGAAGCAGAAAAAGTGAGGATAACACAGAAACTGCAGACTTCAAAAGAAGAGGATGTCAGGGCATCTGATAATGCAGTTGAAGTCATTTGCTGTGGAAAACTGCCCAGGTGTGCTGGGTGGTGTAGCCAGCGCGAGAGTGCTTCCTCCACTTACATTTGTAATAAGAAACAGGCTAAGATTGACTCTTTTTTTCAGAAAGAATGATTAAACCATGAGAAAACAGTAAATGTGTTCATTTTTGATGACACTGTATGCATGATTTCACTGTGTTTTATATATGCTTTTATATGTACTCTTCTAATAAAAGCACACCAGGAAGTAAGGTGTTGTCCCTATTACCACAGTAGCCTCATTCCTCACGCTGCCGCCCTGGGGTGGTCACCTTACAGCAGTTCTACTCTAATGTACATACTTCAAAGAAGTAAACAATAGTAACACAGGAAGAAAGCCCAGGGAAGCTTCCACCAGTAGTCCAGAAACTGAGAAATCTCAGGAAGAGAGAAAACAGAGGGGAAGGACTTGGTGGAGAATCAGAGCAGAGGAAACCACAGCATCTCAAAAATTTTTTTTTTTATTGAATGGTAACTATGTACATTAATGCACTTAAAAATTGTTCTTCCTTCTTTTCTAGGGCTTCAGAAAATCTCTAAGCTCAAAGTCAACAAACATTGATCAATAAGGGTTCAGGGTTATCTCACCAAGGATGAGTGGCTAGGGCATCTGAATCCCCTTCTTTTCCGCTCTCCTCTCCATCAGAGAGGCCTTTGGCCTCAAGGCCAAGAACTAGTCTCAATTCAAGTGAAAGAAAGAGCACCTTGGGTGTTAGGGCCTCACAGAAACAGAAAGAAACCTGTTAACTCCATTTCTACAAAATATATGTACCCCTGTCCCACAACCTCTCCACCCAAGAGCAGAGCAGTCCATACCCACAGGGAACTTCTTACTGACTCTGAGTCTTGGTGGGGTCTCCCCAGCTGTCCCCATGCCCTGCTACCTTGCCGATTGCCTGTGTAGAAAGCCTGGTCATTTTCATGATGCCAGCCCTTCGAGGGCCTCAAAAGCTACTTAGATTTTATATCAAATACAGAAAATACTTTATAGTTTGTCAGGACTTCAAGTTTTAAGCTTTGAAAACATCCAAGTCCCTTTCTTTCAGGACAGCTCCTCAAGTGTGGAGACTACACCCCTATTTACTTTCTCCCCTGGGGCCAAGGCAGGACCAGGAGAGGGATCTAGTCGGGCTGCATAGGTGGTAGAGCAGAGTAAAATCACAAGCTTTTGTGATTTAATAAGTCCTATGGAGGAAACTTAAGTACCACTTAGATATCTGTCAATGATCCCCCTCTGGCTGAGCTCTCTGAGGGCTGGACTCTCTCTGTTCCGAGCTGCATCCCCAGAGAATGTGCCTGAAACAAGACAGATGCTCAGGTGGCATTTGCAGCTGGACTTCCACCATCATCACCTTCAGCTACACAAACTATATTGCAAGGAGTCAAGTCATCCATCTTCATCCATCTCTTCTCATATTTCATAAAACCCCACTGGTTTCTTTTTGGAAGTTCTCATTCATTCCCGTGGCGACTGACACCACACCCTGTGTCTGTTTCTCATCTTCCTGATTCCTCTTTTGGCTTCTACTCCTATCAGGAGCCAGTCTTCAAAGCTTTATCTTGTTCTCTTCTCCCCATTGGCACCTCATCAGTCCAGCAAGCTCACTGTCAAGGTTTCACTCCAGAGAGTAGTGTGAAGACTGCACAGCATGAGGCGAGGCCAGAAGCCCTGGTTCTGTTCTGCTCTGCTTCATGCTTGGGAGCCCTGGTTCTCCTCTCAGCTGCATCATGAATCAGGAACGTGACACGTGGCACACAGGCCACACAACGTCTGATTTCTAGATTTATATCTGGTTTGTGCATATTTACAATACATGTTTACAATTCAGTGACTTTTCCATTCTAGCCCCGAATACTTATAACCTATAACTTGCTTTTATGCCCACTCATGAAATATTTCCACTTGGATTTCCCATTAAACATGTTCTAAACTGTTCCACTTGGAAGTACCTCTCTGTCCTTTCTGTTGCTTTCCTCCAGGACACTGCTGGTTTTCCAGGCTCTCAGTCTAGAACACTTAACTCAACTTTGACCACTGTGATAGAAAATTGATAAGAAGCCACAATTTGAACTGGGCTCCCACATGAGGCTCAACAGACCAGACCAAACCAGAATGGAGTCCCTTGTGCCAGGTGACATGCAATCAGACCAAACTTTGAAAGGTCTAGTTTTCAAAAAATTCAGGAGATTTACAGCAGCCAATCAGAAGGAGCCCAGTTTACCTGAGCCAGCGTGATAACGAAGTACCTGATGTTTTAACTCTGTGAGAAAAGTAACTTTGAGATAACCAATTGCCTTTTTTTTTTTTTTTTTGACATAGTCCCACTCTATTGCCCTGCCATCAAACTCCTGGGTTCAAGTTATCCTCCTGCCTCCCTCAACTTCCAGAGTAGCTGGGACAACAGGCACCTGCCAAAACACCTGGCTGTTTTTTTTTTCTGGTTTTTGGTAGAGATGGGGGTCTCACTTTTGCTCAGCTTACTGTGCTCCAGCAATCTTCCTGCTGTGGCTCCCAGAGTGCTGGGCTTTAGGCCTGAGCACTGTGCCTGGCCGACCAACTGGCCTTGTGTTCCCTGTTTCTGCTTCTTCAACTCTTCTCTTCTTATAAAGCCAGTCTCCTCTGCACTGGGTCATTCAGGAATCACTAATAAAAGTCACTTAGATCTTTAACTTTGTTGTAATTTTGTCTTTTGACAATGCTGTGTCTCCTTTATCTCCCTACATTCTGCCACCATGGCCTGCTGTTCTCTACATCACTTCTTTGGCTGAAGTTTTATGACTCTTGACACAGTATTACACCTCTCACATTTGGCATTCAAACCCTCCATCACCTTGCCAGCCTGCTCCCACATGCCTTTACTTATTTCACTAAGGGCTCGTTGGCATCAGTCATACTCATTTCCAAATGGAATACCTCTCTATGAATATTCCTTTAGCCCAGTTCAAAACTTCCCTCCTTGGTGAAGACTCTGCACTCTCACTGGACTTAGAGCCAAGACCACAGCTCTTAATTTTTGCTTCCTGGTTTTTTTTTTTTTTTTCTCAGCTCTAATCCATATACAGGTCCACTATCCCTTATCTGCAATTCTAAAATGAAACAAATTCTGAACACCAATTGTTTTTCTCAACTCATTGGTCAGCAAAACCCACAACAGAGATGAGATTTTGTGTCTTATGTATACCATTTTTGTGAATATGTATAAGTCTTATTGCAAAAATATGATGTGTTGAATATGGGGTTCTGCCCTAAACCTCATTGGAGTTATTACATAATATAAGGTATCAAAACAGCATTACCTTTTTTAAATCCAAAAGGTTCTGACATCTGAAACACATTTGTTTTCAAATATTTCTTTAGATAAGGAATTATGGGCCTATACACCTTCTCTGAACTCAGAAATGTAAATTTCCTTATAGTTTCCACACAAATAACATGCTGTAGTAAAGACAGGGCTCTTGGGGAAATATAAGATTTCCAGAATATAAAAATAAATACCAGGGTATTTTGTGTATTAATTTCAAGCCTGACTCCATCTTCATACCAATTCATAATTCATGTTACTTTGCTTTGAAGGCATGTATCTTTGAAGTTAATTTCTGCATAAAGTCTGTAGAGAAATATTTCCAATGTAAAGGAGCCTAGAACAGTTAGATCCAAATGTGGTCTGTGGTATTTTTTAGATATTTTAAGAATATCCTTAAAACAATGACTCATATCTGAAATGTTTTCAAAACAGAGTAAAACACAAGTTCAACAATGACATTTTGGGATACAGTGTATTAGATTTATACTTGCTAAAAAATAAAATCAGAATGGACTTCATAAAGTTTAAGATATGTCTGTTAAGAGACATAGTGACAAGTTAGAGGCTGAAAGGCCTCACGCCGAATAAACACATACAATTTTGGTTTACTAGGAATACCAAAGATAATGATCAATTTAACTCATTCTATATAACAGAAAACATTCACTGTAAGAGGTTAATATTAACCAAATTCGCATCATAACTCCTCTCTTGAAAACATCTATGGTGGGACAATTTATGAATAACCTTCTTATGGAGACTCAGGTTACAAATGACTCAACAGAATTCCTTAAGAATATGGATTTTAATAAATGCTCTTTGAAATAAAATCACTGGGTCCAAACACCAAATGCTAAGTTTAAGTGATACTGATTTCTTTTTACTGCTCCTTCCCTACTAGGAACATTTTAGGATCTGTCTTCCCATAGTTTCAAAAAGTATTTGCAAGTTAACTTTGTGTAAATGAAGGTAAGTGTGCATTAAAAGACGTTTTTCTCTTGTGTCTCACAGTCAACCAAATGTTCGAGGCTTCTAGGAACTCACCTACTCTTTGGTGTGACTAAGCCCTGCCTTCAGAGCACAGTGGTTGCTCAGGAAGAAAAATGATCCAGGTATCTTTCATTTACTTAAACCCCTGGATACTCACAGTGGAATGGTTTTTGTCCTCATGGTATTTAGTTGTTTCTCCTTAGGTTATTTCTTCTCCGCTTCTTCCTTGTTTTTTACGACCCTGACCCTTTGGATCGGTTATTTTGTCATGTCCCTCAGTCTCAGTCTAACATTTTCTCATGATTCCACTGACATTGGGCTCTGCTGCAAGAACCTTATGGAAATGCTGTTGTGACTTTCCTGATGCATCAGAACACAGGAATCATGATGTCAGTGTGTCTTCCCACTGGTGGTGATAACCTTGATCTCTAAGTTCCAGTAGCATTCACCAGGGTTCTATTCTATAATACTATGATCGTTCCCTGTGTAGTTAATATCTTGAGGGAAATGCTTGGAGACTACATAAATTGTTTCTCATCATAAATTCACTTCAGCATCATCAGTAGGTCTTGTCTACAGTAATTTCTTTTTGGTTTTTTTTTTTTTTTTTTTTGTAGAGACAGAGTCTCACTTTATCACCCTCAGTAGAATGCCATGGCATCACAGCTCACAGCAACCGCAAACTCTTGGGCTTAAGCGATTCTCTTGCCTCAGTCTCCCAAGTAGCTGGGACTAAAGGTGCCTGCCACAATGCTCGGCTATGTTTTTTTCAGTTGCAGTTGTCATTGTTGTTTTGCAGGCCCAGGCCGGGCTCAAACCCACCAGCTCTGGGGCATGCAGCTGGAACCCTACTCACTGAGCTATGGGTACTGAGCCAAGCTTTTTTTTTCTTAAAGCTGTTTGTCTTGTTGACAATCTCTATTCTACCTTTATATTTCTTAATATTATTCCTATTTATTACTTTATTCCTTCTACTTGCTTTATTTATTACTTTATTCCTTGTTTCCTAAGGAATTTGTTTTCTAACTTTCAAAATCACATACTTATTATTTTTCCATCATAACTCTTCTGTAACATGTGCTTTCAAGTCTAACAACTGCCCACTAATAACACTGCTGCTACACTGTTATTCCAAATTCCAATTTCCATTTTTATTTCTTCAAAACCATAAAACAGTTAGACCGTTTTTTTAGATTCGAAAAAAGAGCACCAAGTAGGTATCTTTTAACTATTGAGTTCTTAATCAATGCGGTTAGGGAATATAGCCACTGATTCTTTGATATTCACTCAGTTTCAGAGATCTCTTAATAACTACTGTTGAAATCATCAATGTCAGTTGGCCTCAAACCTTTCTAGCACCAGGGACCGGTTCCTGGAAGAACTTTCTCCATAGCCCAGGGGTGGGAGTGGTCAGGTGGTGTTGCCAGGGAGGGGAGGGGCTGGAAACCCACCTGACACTGCCTCCTTTTGCTGGGTCGACACTCACCTCTTCCTATGTGATCCATTCCTAATTTTCATGGAAGACAATTTTTCAATGGATGGGAAGGGGGAAGAGTGGAAGGGTGGGTGGGAGAGGGAGGAGGGAAGGGTGAGGGTGGGGTGAGCCGGTGGCAGAGCTTTGCTGCCTGGCTTCTAACAGGCCATGGTACCCGTCTGCCGCCAAGGGCTTGGGGACTGCAGATCTGTCTCATACCTTTTATTTCATTTTACTTTTATGGGTCTCCTTGGTTTATCAGTTTCTAAGAGAATGTCTTTAAAATCTCTTACATATTTGTTATATTGTGATGTAAGGAGAAATACATATTTTGTCTCTGCACAGAGCCCCTAAAACCCTTTCGAAAGAAGTGCTGGGGGAATCTTGTCTTAACTTCGTAATTTCCTGAGTGAAAGGAGGACATGACAGGAACATCTACACCCCTTGGCATCTCCTGAGTGATAAGAACATTTTTGTTCTAATGAGGATGGGGACTGGTTGCCAGGGGAGCTGACTGTATGATTAGAGGACTAGAATTTTCAGTCCCAACTCCCAACCTCTAGGGAGGGGAGGAGGCTGAAAGATGAGTTGATCAGAACAGTGAATGGTTTAATTAATCAAGCATATGTGATGAAACCTCCACAGAAACCCAGAATGGGGTTTGGAGAGCTTCCAAGTTGCTGAGCACATGGAAGCCGGAGGTGAGGGTGTTGAAGCTCTGTGCCCTGCCTGGCCCACACCTCCCTTTTCATCTCTTCACCTGGCTGTTCATCTGTACCCTAAGATTCTTCATGATAAACCAATAAACACAGTATTTCCCTGAGTTATATTGAGCTATCGCAGCAAATTTACAGAACCTGAGGATGGAGAGGTGGGAACTCCAGTATCAGTCAACCTACAGCTCAGTGGTAAAAGTCATAATCTGGGACTTGAGACTGGCATTTCCTTATTGGACTGAGCCCTTAACCTGTAGGATCTGACAGAATCTCCAGGTAGCTAGGGTAAGAACTGAGTTAAACTACAGGAAATCCAGTTGGTGTCTGCTAGAGAATTGCTTAGTGTATGGGGAAAATACTCACACACTTCTGGTCACAGATGTGGTCTCTGTTGTGATAATACAGGGTGTCCATAAAGTTCATGTGCAACTTTAAACAGTCAACTTTATGGACAGCCTGTATAGTAGGAGAAACTGACTCTTTCCCCCTAGATTATTTCATTAAATTTTTGCTGAATGTATTTGAGGCTATACTGTTAGGTTTATATAGTATTTTTGTATCTTTCCCATGAACTATTAATCATTAAATAATGTTACTCTTTTATACCTTTATCTTAATTATAAGGAGTGGCATTTATGATCTAATCCCATTACACTACAGTTGGTCCAGGCATAGTATAGTACTTTTTAAAAATCTCTCTCTTATTTCACTTTTGAGGCCCTGGTCAGAGGCTGGCTATCTCCTCTGCTTAAGCTGCAGACTCACACACCAGACACTTCCTACACAAGCTCCCACACCCTATGAGAGCAGTGATTTTCAACTGGTGTGCTGTGACAATTTTTAAAGATCATTAAATTATTTTTTGAAAGACATTCAAAGCACAGTAAGTATATTCTTTTTTTTTTTTTTTTTACTATTTTGATCAACATAATTTAAGTGTGCTGCAAAAATTTAACTAAGTGTTCAAGTGTACCATGAGATAAGATTGGAAAATACTGCTCCAGACCATTTTGTACTCACTTGTCTTAGTCCTATAAACGAGGACTAAGGCTGGGTAATTTATACAGAAAAGAGGTATATTTGGCCCTGGCTCTGCAGACTGTACAAGCAGCATCGTGCCTGCTTCTGCTTCTAGTGAGGACTTCAGAGAACCTCAAATCACGGCAGAAGGCAAAGGGGATCAGGTGTGTCCATGACAAGAGAGGGAACGAGAGAGAGGTCTCCCACAAACCAACAGGATGAGAATGCACGTCACTGTGGGGAGGGCACCAAGCCATGGATGAAGCATCGGCTCCTTGGCCCAGATGTCTTCCATCAGGCCCGGTCTCCAACAGTGGAGACGGATTTCAAAAGTGAGTTGCAGGGGCCATCACAGGTCATCTGGGCCAGGTCCCTCTGTCCCTTGCTCCCCAGGGCTTTCTTGGGGAGATGTTATTCCTAACTACTCTGCAGAGACATACTTTCTCCCACCAAGGTTGTCAGTCATCATCTCTTCAAATAGCCTTTTCCAATTCCTCCTCCTATTTTGAAATTGGCATATATGTATTTGTTCATCGGCCAACACTGACAGAAAAGCTAGTTATCTTTTTAATGCTTTCACCTAATCTAAAACAGGGATAATCTGTGGGCATATACTTCAAGAATATTAAAACCAAACAGCAAACGTTTTCTTGACCAAACTGTACCCTGCCTTCTCAAATATTAAAATAGCTTGTCCTTGGGGATGAGTTATTTTTCTCACTGCAGGTGACAAGTGCAAGTGTATTCAATACTAAAGAATTTTCATCCAGCTTTCAGGAGAAAAAATGAATAATTTATCTCAGCCTGATAAAAATTCTACTGAAAAATCATAGATTTTGCCAGATCCAGAATACTAAAACCAACTGAAAAATAATAGCCATTTTTCAATACCAGTATATATCAAATAACTTTACATAAAATGCCAAAGAAGATCCTTTTCAATTTTTAAAGTAGAATTTCAAAATTTTGAGTCAAGTAGAATTTTCATGACACAGCAAAGACCAAAAAACACTGAAGATTTCCTTTTAAGACCTCCCAGTAAAGCAACACTGGGACATTGAATGATAACAAGTGAATTTCAAGATTAGGAAACACTATCCTTAAACAATGTTACTAGCAGATCAATATATTTGACTATTAACTTTAGTGCCGAATCTTCCCAGCAGTGGTGTCACGCTCATGGCATTGGAGAATCTGCAGCTAATAGCAATTGATTCAAAATACACACATGCTGAGGACAGTCCCTATATCTCAGTGAGTAGGGCAGCCAGCCCCATACATGGAGAGTGGTGGGTTCGAACCCAGCCCTGGCCAAACTGGAACAAAAAGGTAGCCAGGGGTTGTGGCAGGCACCGGTAGTCCCATGACAAGAGAGGTAATAAGAGAGAGCCTACTTGGGAGGCTGAGGCAAGAGAATCGCCTAAGCCCAAGAGCTGGAGGTTGCTGTGAGCTATGACGCCATGGCACTCTACTGAGGGCAACAAAGTGAGATTCTGTCTCAAAAAAGAAAAAAAATACACACATGCTGCAGAGAAACGATTAAGGAACAATTAAAAATAGATAACCTAGGAAATAACTCAGGAAAGATAGAAAAACGTCTCAGTGACATTTCATTGCAGTCAGCCCAAACAGATACAGGATGGGTTAATCTAACCTTTCATAATGAAGTACAATTCAGAAGAGCCAGGTTGAAAAGATAAATTTCAATCATTCACAATGTTAAGATTAAACATAATAACCTTATATTTATTCAATAACAGCCATGTATGCAACAAAAATTTTCTGACTCCCATCTATTTGCTTTATGAAAACTCAAAATATGATAAAGGACAGGTGAAGAAATGGAACGGCCATGGGTGGTGAGTAAGGGTGGCTGTTAGCTGCTCGTGGCCACGTAGCTGGTCAGAGACAAGATGAGCCACCACTCCAAAGTGCACAGCAGATTTGAAGACCTAACATGAAATAATCTTCTAAAATATGGCTACTAGAAAATCTTATTTTATTCTTTTTTTTTGGAGACAGTCTCACTCTGTTGCCCTGGGTAGAGTGCCATGGTTTCATCATAGCTCACAGCAACCTCAAACTTTTAAGCTCAAGAGAACCCCCTGCCTCAGCCTCCTGAGTAGCTGAAACTACAGGTGCCCACCATGACACCTGAGTAGTTTTTCTATTTTTTGTGGAGATGTGGTCATGCGGTCTCACTCTTACTCAGGCTAGTATGACCTCAAGCAATCCACCTGCCTCCCAGAATGCTGAGATTACAGGTGTGAGCCATCGTGTCTGGCCTAAAAAAATTTTAGATTACACATGCAACTGGCATCCTATTTCTATGAACAGTATACCAATAGAGGCTAGAAAAGAAAAATGTACTTTCCCAGCCTCCCTGCTCACCTGGAGATGGCCTTTTAATAGTTCTGACCAATAAGGCATGAACATAATAAATCTGCTAAGGATTCTGACATTTCTGATGAAAAGTAGCTAACACACCTCTTTTATCAATCTTCTTGTTACCTTTTTTTTAGAGCCTCCACTTCGAGGTACCAAAGAAAGAGAAACTGATAAATTAAGCAGTTAGCTCTTATTACATGACAAAAATAAGCACTTTCTCACATATGTCACTATAGTCATGCCAAACAGATAAAGAATGAATTAATGTAACATTTCATAATGAAGTATAATTTAGAAGGGCCAGGGTGAAAAATAAACTTTTAGTCATTTATGTGACAAGCTTTATTAAAATATAATAACTCTAAATTTATTCAGTAACTGTCATGTATCCAACAGAAATTACCAAAACATTTCTACATAAGTATCTGAGAGTTTGATTTTAGTTAAAAGACATTAATTTGGATGTAAGTATAAACTCGCTGCCTGATTATGAAATCAATTCAAGGTAATAAATGAATTCTAGCAACTTATTAAACATACTGTTCAAAAGTACACAGAAATATTCAGCAAAAATCATTCACAACAGCATTAACATTATAATAGAAACCGAGAAGGGACCCAAAGATGGGAGGAAAGCCTGGCTGCTAAACCAGGAGTGCAGAGGGCCCACAGGGACTCCCACCACCCGGCACTCTCACACAGGTATGAGAGAATCTAGGTAAGCGAGGACCAGCAGAAAGAGATAACCACCAATGACCAGTGAAAAGGGCAATACTTCCTAGAGGTGCCAAGAGGCCAATGAAAGAGTTATAACCAATTTCAAAGGGAGAGAGAAGGGCTGTTTATACCTCTGCACCACCTTTGTGTCTCCATCTCTCTCACGTCTTGTTCACCATAAGAGGGACCCAATTCCAACTCTCTTTGGAAGTGCCCTAAATGTTCTCTTTGTTCTTAAATAAAATTTCTATTGGTTATACTGGAAGTTGTGCAGGTTACTTTGCTCTCTGTTCACGTGCCTGTGCTGCTCCAGTTTTGTTTTCAGTTTTCAATCACTTTGCTTTTGATGCCCGCTGTGTCTTGGGTGAACTTTCTAGCTCAGGTAAGTAATAGAACCAGGTCAACTGTCTTCAGAGAATAGGAACCCCCAATCCACAAAAGAAACACACTGCAGTAAGCCTAAATCTCCCAGCAAAATCCTGGAGTACTACACAAGTTCACTGAATATCTGAGAATTTAGGCATTTGGTTGATTTCTGATACAAATTACAGAAACTCAGGCAGCCACTAAATGTATTGTATATAGATATTTAAATGTATATAGATAATTAAATGCAAAAGGTTTGCAGCATAATAAAGTTGTGGGGGTTTTCTGCAGTTTTTTTGGCTGGGGCTGGGTTTGAACCCACCACCTTCGGCATATGGGGCCAGTGCCCAATCCTTTGAGCCACAGGTACTGCCCCAATAAAGTTTTTTTTATTATTGCAGTAAAAAAATTTATTAGAACTCCAAGAGTTACTTGAAGTGTTTAAAAAAAAAGTTACTAATAAGAATCCGATTCACAGAATGGCAGAGAAAAAAAATCTAAGAATTCATCAAAGCCAAACGAATATTGACAAAAATCATTAAAATCAAGTTCCATAGAACTATGGGAATCAAATAAGAGCTTGCAATAACCCAAGCATTCAATCAAGAAAAATGGCAGAAATCCTAGTAAGTGGAAGTGAGCTTTGGTGTGGATTAAATAGCCCTAGTCTTCCTTCCCGGATCATTATTAGTATTTACTAGTCATAAGCCAGCAGACTAGCAACTACAGAACTTGTTTGAACTGCCCCCAATTATCATTTCAGTGAATTTCTACTATTTGAATTATTAACAGCTCTGGGAACAGAAGCATCCAGAGCTTTCCTTTTAATGCCCTGCCTCAGCTCACTCAAATGCAAATGGCTTTTCCCTAGACATACACAGAAAACAATCAGTGGTAACCATTTAATATTGTGGCTACCTAACAATTCTTTTTTTTTTTTCGACAGGGGAGGGGTGTGTGTATGTGTGTGTAGGTGTGCTTTGAAAAATTCCAACTTAATCCTAGGAAATTGTGCCCATGATTAGAAAAGACTCAAGATACTGATCTCAGGTCTCTGGCTAAATTTGAAGTCCTGTAGAAGCAGGAATGAAAGCTAAGGAGACAGCACTGCCTGTGAGAGCTGTGAAGTTATGGATTAGACACCACACGACCTCTGCAAGGCTAGGAGATGTGACAGTTCAAAGCACCTGTGCAAATTATTAACTGACCAGTAAGCTAACTGAGCAAAGATATAAAATGGCCACCTTGACAAAGAATATAGAATGCACAGAAATTTCTCAGGAAAGATGCTAAACAGACACCACCATAAAAAAAAAAATCTATATCATGAAAAATATTATCAACACATCTTGTGTGAAGGGGAGCTTATTTCCAGAGTTGATATATAATTTTAAATGTCCAGTTTTAACAACAATGAAAAAATGAGGCATACAAGGATCTAATAAATTATGGTCTATATGCCTGAAAAAAAATTAATAGAAATTTTCCTTAATAAAGCTCAAAAGTTGAATGTACTCAAAGACTTTATCTTCCTTTCTTCTTTTCTTTCCCACTCTTTCTCTCTCTCTCTTTTTTTCAAACAGGGCCTCCCACTTGTGCCCAGGCTGGAGTGCAGTGGCTCACTGCAACCTCAAACTTCTGGGCTAAGTTGATTCATCTTCCTGCTTCAGTCTCCCAAGCAGTCTCCTATAAGGATGTACCACCACGCTCAGCTAATGTCTTTATAATATATATTTTTTTAAAGAAATGGGGGTCTCACTATGTTGCCCAGGCAGGTCTTGAACTCCTGACCTCAAGCTATGCTCATGCCTTCACCTCCCAAAGTGGTAGGATTACAAGCATAAGTTAAGGTGCCTAGACCTAGACAAAGACTTTAAAATGATTTTAAGTATGTTCAAAGACCTAAAGGAACTCCTGAGAAAGAAGTCTTACCAAATAGACAAAAGCAATAGAGATATTAATTACTAAAAGGAATCAAAACCAACATCAAAATTTGAATTGAAAAGGGCAATAATAGAAATAACCATATTCAATACTTGAACAGAAATCATATGTTCTCCAATGACTAGAGAATGAGATTATAAATCATCAATGGAAGGAAATTCACAAATATGTGAAAATTAAATACAACATCACTAATAACCAAGGGATCAAAGCAAAAATAACAATGGAAATTAGAAAGTACATTGAGATAAATGAAGAGATAAATGCAGTAGATAAAGAATATGAAGAGAGAAATTTTAACTACAGACCTTTGTTTTTAGAAGAACAATCTCAAATCAATAATCTAAATTTCTACCTGAAGAAAATAGAAACATAAGAGTAACATAAACCCAAATCAAGCAGAAGAAAGAAAATTATAAGGGAGTAGAGAAAACAAAATTGAGAATATAAAAAAAAGAGGAAAGTCAACCAAACCAAAAGTTGATTCTTTGAAAAAAATTGCAAAATTGGTAAGTCTTTAGATATGCTGATCAAGAAAAAAAGAATTAAGATTTAAATCAAGAACAAATGAAGGAATATTAATCTAACCTTAGAGACAAAAAGAGATTTAAATAGCGTATTATGCACAACTGTATGCTAACAAATTAGATAATTGAACAACTTAGATGGAATAGACAAATTCCTGGAAAAACACAAACTACCAAAACTGACTCAGGAAGAAATAGAAAACCTAAATAGACATATAAGAGATTGAAAGGGTAATCAAAACCCTTCCCATAAAGAGGTCAGGTGTGGAGGCTCACACACACCTGTAATCCCAGAACGTCAGGAGCCAAGCAGGGAGGACTACTTGAGTGCAGGAGTTAGAGTCAGCAGTGAGCTGTGACTGTGCCATTGCATTCCAGCTTGGAGGATGGAGTGGGACCCTGTCTCAAATAAAAAGAAAAACAAATAATATTCCATACAGAAAAGCCCTGACTAGGCTAGCATTATTGAGGAATTCTACCAGACATTTAAAAATTAGTATCAGGCTGTCATAAACTCTTCCAAAACACAGAAGAGAGAACACTTTCTAACCCATTTTAGGAGGCCATTATTACCCTGATAGACAAAGATATTCTCTTTCACACACCACACACACACACACACACACACACACACAGCACAACAAACATGAGCATCAATGTAAAAATTCTCAACAAAATTCAGCAAACTGACTACAGCAAAATATAAAAAGAATCATACATCATGACAATAGAGTAGGTTTTATTCCAAATATTTTAAGTTCATTCAAAATTTAAAAACCATTCAGTAAAGTACTATATGTTGATAGCATAAAAAGCAAAAGCCCTATGATCATCTCTAATGGATATGAAAGCAGTCAAGAACCTAGGAGTAAAAGGGAACTTCCTCAACCTGATGAAGGGCATTTACAAAAACCCCACAGGTGACATATTTAATAGTAGAAAAGCAAAAGGTTTTCCCCTAATATCAGAAGAAGACAAGGATGTCCACTCCCATCACTTATATTCAACATTATATTGGAGGATCTAGCCAAGGAAATCAGGTGAGTAAAAGATATAATCGCAATGCGTAGGTGAAATGAAGAAGTGAACTATCACTACTTACAAAAGATACGATATTCTACATAGATGATCCAACTATCACTACTTACAAAAGATATGATATTCTACATAGATGACCCAACTATCACTACTTAACAAAAGATACGATATTCTATGGAGACAGTGAATATCTTCAGCACAAGTCCATAATGACTTCTTTTATAACAAAAACATTCACTTTAAACTGTAAATGATGGTGGCTTTATGTGAACTCTGGATATTAGTTCATAAATTCCTGTAAGTTTCCTTCAGATAACCCACTGTTATACAATCAATCACAAAAATCATTTGAAAAGAATAATTTTACTTTTGAACTATTTGGATTTTGAATTAAATAAACAGTGTAGTCTTCCCCTAGGACAGCACAGCAGCAGGTGAGCAGCAGGGACAAACCTGTTCTCTAGATTTCCTGCACCTGATGGACCTATGGTAAAGGCCTGTTCCACTGAAGGTTTCTTCACATGGGAAAGGAATCTAAGCTCTTACAAAATGACAAAGTTGACTTCCAAAATGACTGGTATACTAACTGGCTTGTCCTACAACTTTACCACAAGCACTGTCACATTAAGAAAAAAGAAAGAAAGAAAATCTAAAGAATTCATAAAAACTATTAAACAAACACAATGGTTCAACAAGGTTGCAGAATGCCAGGTCAACATACAAAAATCAATTGGATTTCTATAGACTAACAATGAACAATCTGAAAATGAAATTAGGAAGCTCCATTTATAATAGCATACAAAATAAAATACTCAGAAATAATTTTTTAAAAGAATTAAAGATATGTATTAAAAACTATAAAACCTTACTGGAGGAGATTAAAAAAGATTTTGACACGTAAGGTACAAGCAACAAAAGGAAAATTAGATAAAAAAGACTTCATCAAAATAAAGAACAAATTTTTGCTTCAAAGGATTCGTTAATAAAATGAAAAGTCAATCTCTGTTTTCCCCACAATAATGTGGACTTTATGATGTTAGAGACAAAAATCTCTCTTTTCATTCCTATACCCTTTAGGCCTATTGTAGAAATTCAATAAATACATATCAAGTAATTGTCTGATTCACAAAAGAGGCATGAGTGAAAGCGTCCACACGAATAAACCTGTGAGCCTCGCATCTCCCTGGCCTGCTTCACGGCTTGAAGATAGTACCACATTAGACCCATGTCGCTCTTCTCTGTGCAGGTTAAACGAAGACCCGACACTCGCTGTCAGTGTGCAGAACATGTCAGCTGCTACTGCACCCCAGCTCTGCCACTGATGACACATTCCACCAGTTCCTGGCTCTCTGCGTCTGTGAGATCAACATAATAACCGTGCCCACCTGATGGTGTTGCTGTGTAGACTAAGTGAGTTTATATGTGTGCAAAGCCTTTCAGCAATGGCCATACATAATAAGCACTACATAACTGTTAGCCATTACTATAATTATTACTGCTACATGTAATTTTAGAAACAAGGACAGTTATTTCTATTGTTAGAGATAAACATCTATAGTTTTAAGCAACTTACTCATTTTTTTCTGTGTAAACTGCTGGCAAGCAGGAATTAAGAATACCTTATAAGACCTTTAAAATTATGTACAGAAGAGAATTTTTCCAACTTTTAAAAGACAGAAACCCTTCAAGCTCAGCCTGATGTTAACCACTTCATACCACAAAGTAGAACCTATAACACCAAAATATCCATACAATAATGAGAAGCAAAAAAAATTGATAATAATTTAATGATAAAATATGCAGACAAATCAAAAGTCAAAACTCAGTTAATAATGTTGAGATTAATAAAATATGTATGTTTAAAATACATATGTACCCTCAGTACATGGGGCATAAAATCACATTGTAAAAAATCTCTCTAACAAAGTTCACCTAGAAACTATTAATTACTATGCTAGCTATAGTAGGCTAGCTCCTGATTCCACCTAACACCTAGTAGTTAAGCCCTTGGATAGTCCTCTTCTTCACTGAACAGGGCTGACCTGTAATGAACAGGATACTGACTTCTGAGCTCGCTCATGGAAAGCAGGGCACTCCCTCTTGTTCTCCTGGAGCCCCTGCCCTGCAGGAAGACTCCTGGCATGCAGTGAGGACATGGAAGGCCACTCTATGTGGACGCCGCTTGCTAACAACCAGGGAGAAACCGAGAACTCCTGCCAACAGTCATAAGACTGAGCCATCTTAGGAGCGGGTCTTCCAGCCACAGTCAAGCCCTCATTGGTGATGGAGACCCAGCTGACATCTTGAGTGCAAATTCAGGAGAGCCCCCAAGTAACACCCAATAAAGTCCCTCTCAAATTCCTGAGGCATAGACTAAAAAGTAATACATATATTATCTTTTAAGCCATTAAATTCCAATGCAATTTGTTATACAGCACGAGACAGCTAATATAATAAGAAAGAAATTCCACGTGTCATCTAGTCTGAAACGTGGTACACTTCAAAAGAGCTTCTAGGTCAGATAGTAGAAGGTATCTTTATAAAATAAAAAGTAAATAACAGATGAGACATAGTAAAGGGGACTTCCTCAGGCTTCCGTCAAACAGCACCTATACTTCTGTGTGGTATGTTTCTTATAAGGCCTGCAGCCTAATCATGCTCTAAATTTCACCCATGAAAGAAACACTTACACATATTTACCTAAGAGAACTGGAGTGTGCAGTACCATGTGACACACTTCTGTCTATCCCCAGGACTAATCCTAATGAATGCTTATTTGCACATAAATTCCAAGTTTATAAGATGAGTATCTGAGGTTGTTTTTCTAAAATGACATGACCTTGTGACCTGTGACTCATCATTAAAGCACCAAAACTGGAGTCATGTAACAGCAAGACTCTGGAGAAGACCATCAGAAACTACATGCACTGTGCACGTAGCTTCTCCACTTACACACAGAGATATATAATAATAGGTGCTAATATCTTAATTAAAAGTAAAGTCCAAGAAGGGAAGATAAAATTTTAACCTTATCCATTTGCACTTTCAAAGTATTCTTTTGTTTTCTTTTTTTTTGGAGTCTCACTCTGTTGCCCTGAGTGGGGTGCTGTGGTGTCATTATAGCTCACAGCAACCTCCTGGGCTCCAGTGAATCTCCTGCCTCAGCCTCCTGAATAGCTGAGACATAGGCACCCTGCTAATTTTTCTACTTTTAGTAGAAACAAAGTCTTGCTCTTGCTCAGCGTCGTCTTAAATTCCTGAGTTCAAGCAATCCACCTGTCTCAGTTTCCCAGAGTGCTGGGATTATAGGTGTGAGCCACCATGCCAGCCACTTTTAAAGTATTCCTTAAGACACATACTCACAGGGCCACCAGAGTGCAGAAAATCCCTTCTTCATGAAAGAATTGGGTCTTTTCCTCTAACACAACTTTTTCATAAAAAAGGAAGAAAAATTATCTTAAATGCAAAACAAAATCTCAATGTTACACAAATGTGGAGGTACTTGGATTAAGTAAGTTTCTTTGGATCCATTTCTAAAGGACTTCTTTCTTGTTTATGTTCATCTACTTTTAGAAAACTGATAGACGTGGAGCCCCACGCAGCAGTTCCCGCCTCTGCTCCAATACAGGGAAATGATTATCTTCATCAGTGGACAGATAGATGAGCTTAGGTGAAATTCGCATTTGGTATAAGTTTAACATACCCGATGGGTTTCTCTCCAGATAAAGAAAGAAAAGCAAGTAGAAGGGCCAGGCAGAACTCCAGAACTTTGCCTTGTTTACAGTTTTTACTTTAATAAATTCTCAATGTATGACTGTGCACAGCAAGACTTTTTATAGACACTAATAAAGACTGAGCACCCAGAAAATATGCTATCTCTGTGTAAACAATGAAAGATGTTAGAAAATTAGCAAGCACTATCGCCCCTGCTCTCAGGAAATATATTCCCCAGCAAAGTATCAACACAAACATTGGCTCTCAGCACATTCACAGGTACCTCAGTAAGGGTACACATGACCTGTAAGATAATGGCCCACTCTTTAAGCACCAACAGTGTGAACACAAAGTTTATAGAAACAAGAGAATTGGTAAAAATGTGATGAGCAGCAAAAGGAAGGCCCATTAAATAATCCCAAAGTACAACGCAGTACATATATTACACACATATGTACCATACTTAAGTACATCTCCAAACACTGCATTCTTTAATCTTGAGAAAAATAAAGATTATGCAAATTTAAAAACTGACAGTAAATAGAGAAGGACCCAGGTTCATATAATGCCTTAAAATGTGGAGGAAACTAGAGGATGAAGAAGAGACAGGGTTATGAACTTGTGAATCCAGATTCTAAGGCACAATTATAAAAGAAAATGGTTCCAAGTCACATCACATTTCGAAGAATTCTCTAAAATATCTAGATAAAAGGAGATTCATTCACAGAAAGGTTCTATGCAGACCCATTTACTGCCAGTCGACATGGTCCCCAACATACATGGAGTCTCAAGGAAAAAAAATGGAGAACAACTATGACACTAAGTATAAATGTTGAAAGCTGTTGATATTAGCTATACAAATTTTGTTTTTACAAAAGATTTCGTATGTATCTCATAAAAACTATAAGGCCAAGGAAAAAACATAAATAAGAAAGAGGGGAAAGGAGGAAACTGTCAGAAATAGCTTAAATATACATCAGGCATGTAAACAGAAGGTTAAAACAATATATTTAGAAAAAATGGTAGCTGAAAAATAAAGATTTAAAATAAATGATGCTGGCTCAGCGCCTGTGGCTCAAGTGACTAAGGCGCCAGCCACATACACCTAAGGTGGTGGGTTCAAATCCAGACCGGGCCTGCCAAATAACAATGACGGCTGCAACCAAAAAATAGCCAGGTGTCGTGGCGGGTGCCTGTGGTCCCAGCTACTTGGGAGGCTGAGGCAGGAGACTCAGGAGTTAGAGGTTGCTGTGAGCTGTGATGCCAGGGCATTCTACCCAGGGGGACAGCTTGAGGCTCTGTCCCAAAAAAAAAAAAGAAAGAAAGAAAGAAAATAAATAAATTATGCTAGCTATCACAAAAGCAAAGCATAAATTTTAAAAACTAAAAACAAAATACCAATCACCACCACTAAGGCAATCTAACCATTTTTACCTCAAGTGACATTAGAGAGAGGTTTGCAATTAATAATATCAGTGCTACTTTTGGAAATGGTTATCATACTGTGTTCCATCAGAACCTGGGATACTTCCCCAGTATTCAGGAACATTCATGGGTGGAAAGATAAGAGAAGCTAAATGGGCTAGTTCTACAAGCCTTCCTTCCTCTCCTCAGTTATGCCTCTTTTACTTATTTTTCTCTTTTCTTTTTTAATTAAATCACAGTTGTGTACATTAATGCAATCATGGGGTACAATGTGCTGATTTCATATACAGCTTGAAATACTTTCCTCAATCTGGTTAACATAGCCTTCACCACATTTTCTTATTGTGTTAAGAGATATTCTACACTTAGTAGATTTAATGTGGACCCTTATAAAAGGCACCATAAGTGTGGTCCCACCAATTACCCTCCCTCCACCCACCCTTTCACCTCCCTTCCTCTTTCCCTTTCATCTTGGGCTGTAGCTGGGTTATAGCATTCATATAGTGTGGGTGCTTATAAATTGGTTTCATAGTAGGGCTGAGTACATTGGATACTTTTTCTTCCATTTTTGAGATACTTTGCTAAGAAAAACATGTTTCTGCTCCATCCATGTAAACATGAAAGAGGTAAAGTCTCCATCTTTCTTTAAGGCTGCATAATATTCCGTGGTGTACATATACTACCATTTTTTGATCCATTCATGGGTCAATGGGCAATTGGGCTTCTTCCATGACTTAGCAATTATGAATTGGGCTGCAATAAACATTCTGGTGCAGATATCTTTGTTATAGTGATTTTTTTGTCTTCTGGATATATACCTGGTAGAGGAATTGCAGGATGGAATGGCAGGTCTATTTTTAGATCCCCAAGTGATCTCAAACATCTTTCCAAAAGGAACATATTAGTTTGCATTCCTACTTAGCTCTCCAAGTGTTCTCCAGATGTCTTTCCAAAAGGAATGTATTAGCTTGCATTCCCACCAGCAGTGCAGAAGTGTTCCCTTCTCTCCACATCCATGCCAACATCTGTAGTTTTGGGATTTTGTGATATGGGCTACTCTTACTGGAGTTAAAGGATATCTCAAAGTGGTTTTGATTTGCATTTCTCTGATGATTAAGGACGATGAGCATTTTTTCATGTGTCTATAGGCTGTGTGCCTGTCTTCTTCAGAGAAGTTTCTCTTCAAGTCCTTTGCCCACCCTGAGATGGGGTCACTTGTTCTTTTCTTGTGAATACATTTGAGTTCTCTGTGGATTCTAGTCATTAAACCTTTGTCAGAGAAATAACCTGCAAATATCTTCTCCCATTCTGAGGGCTGTCTGCTTGTTTTACGAACTGTGTTCAACTTTTTATAATTTTGAATATGAGTGTACAAAAGTTGAGATTATATTGTGTTCAATTCTAAGGTCAAGTTCAAGTTGTAAAGATCTTCACTCAGGGGGCTGCTGAATACCCTCCCAGTTGTGCACTTTAGGTAAGATCCTGGCAATTACCCTCCCTATTATCCCCTCCCCCTTGCTAGACAACATTTGTGTTTTATCATTCGTGTGGGTATGCAGTTGTTTATATATTGGTTTCACATTATTATTATCATTAATCATTACTCAATTATAATAATAATAATCATTACTCAATTATCCATATTGAGTATACTGGATATATATTTTTTTTCATCCTTTTGATACTTTGCTAAGAAGA
Source organism: Galagoides demidoff (assembly GCA_963574575.1). Lineage (NCBI taxonomy): Eukaryota > Metazoa > Chordata > Mammalia > Primates > Galagidae > Galagoides > Galagoides demidoff. The sequence continues at coordinate 39,151 of CAUYQV010019357.1, read as the reverse complement.
ATGCATTCCAACTCTGTCCAGGTAAACATAAAAGATGTAAAGTCTCCATCTTTTGTTATGGCCAAATAGAATCGTATGGTGTACAGATGCCACAGTTTGTTGATACATTCATGGACTGATGGGCATTTGGGTTGGTTTCATGACTTGGCAATTATGAATTGAGCTGCAATAAAATTCTGGTGCAAATGTCTTTTTTGTAAAACAATTTTTGTTCTTCTGGGTAGATACCTAGTAATGAAATTGTGGGATCAAATGAAAGGTTGATTTTTAGTTCTTTAAGAATTCTCCATCCTTCTTTCCATGAAGTTTGTGTTAGTTTGCAGTGCCACCAGCAGTGTGGAAGTATTTTCTTCTCTCCACATCCACATCAGTATCTGCAGATCTGGGACTATGTGATGTGGGCTAATCTCACTGGAGTCAGGTGATATCTCAGAGTGGTTTTGATTCACATTTCTCTGATGATTAGGGATGATGAACATTTTTTCATGTGTTTGTGGGCCATTTGTCTGTCATCTTCAGAGAAGTTTTTGCTCAAACCATTTGCCCATTTATAAACAGGTCTTTTCTTGGTTTTATATTCTAGCATGCTGCATATTTGTTTGAAATAGGAGGTTCCCAGCTTTTCATCAACCCCAAGTGCTTGAATACCACTATTTCACAATATTATAAAAACTAAGAACTATTTGGATGAATGAAAACATAGGACTGATTAATTAGAAGAAACTGTAATTGTATTTTTTACTAGCATTATTTATCTTCTCTTCTATAGAGACTTCATTATTTTATGAAACTATAAACTTACAGAGTGTAATGATGTGGATGACTATAAACTCCTGGAGGGCCAGACGACATGCAACTATGTGACAGGTCCTCAGCACAGCTCAATGGTGATTTCCGTGTTGAGAGTACAACATGGAATTACTCTTCCTTGCATGGATCCCAGGAGAAGAATAATAACAAAAATGTACAATGCACCTGCCCTTCCCAGGGTTTCTCATCATATGCGCCATCTCAGTAATGAAAGCATTTGAAAGTGGGACAGCTTGTGTTGGGTCAAGCATTAGTGCTTATAAAGGAAATGCTTCTCACCTTGAAATGTGAATTCTTCATGATTTTTTCTAATAAGAATACAGTATTTGTTCTTTTGAAGAACCTTACTGAGGCTCTGCAAATTGACATGACAAAAGTTTCCTTTCATTTTTAAAAGGATGAGTTACAAAAAGCAATGATGTGCAAAAAGACCTAATAATTCTGAGATAATCTGTAAATGCTTTTCACTTTGTTCCTAAAATTTCCTGAAAGTCATTAGTTTTTATTTCAGAATACCAGAAATAAAGTCTTGTTTTACAACCTGTTATATATCAAGTTCATTTTTAGTGATATACATTGAACATATAAAGACTTTTGATTCAATATCTAAAATACAATCTCTGATTATGTGAATTTAAGAATAACCTACTTTTATAAAATTAAAAATAAATTATTAAAACTAAAAAAATGAGATCATCTCAGAGATATTTAGTAGTAAAGAATTTGGGAAATCATACCTCATCAGTGTTGTAGATAATCTGGAGTCCTGAGGAAATCATCTCCACAAGGTAAAGGAGATACAGCGACACTGCATTTATCTGAAACAAACAACAACAGAAACAACAAAAAGATTATTTTTTGAAATTAAATGTAAAGGCTAAAATTATAAGTCACTTGTTCTAATAGTATCATATACAAACTATTTCCTTTCTAATTGTGGATTTAGTTCAAATTAAAATCCCAGGTTAGCTAGGCCTGGTGGCTCATGCCTGTAATACTTGCTCTCTGGAAGGCCAAGACAGGAGAATTGCTTGAGCTCAGGAGTTTAAGACCAGCCTGAGCAAAAGTGAGACACCCCCCTCCCCAACTAAAAATGGAAAAACTACTCAGACACTGTAGTCCTAGCTACTCAGAAGGCTGAGGCCCGAAGATTGCCTGACCCCAATAGTTTGAGGTTGAATGAGACCCTGTCTCTACGAAAAATAGAAAAACCAGCTGGGCGTTGTGGCGGGCACCTGTAGTCCCATCTACTTGGAGAGGCCGAGGCAAGAGGATCATTTGGGCCCAGGAGTTTCAGGTTGCTGTGAGCTATGACACCATAGCACTCTACCCAGGGGGACAGAGTAAGACTCTGTCTCAAAGAAAACAAACAAAAAAAATCACAGCTTGATATGTAAAATTCTAAAATCCTGGAATTCACTGTGATGCCTGACACTTGACCAAGGGGATGGCAGCAAGCAGAACTGTTAGCAACTGTTTCTTTCATTTGTTTTCTAAGGTTTATTTTCAAGTTCTGGGTCTGCAATACTTCTACTTTGGAATAGTTTTGCCCCATAGCCAGCTATGTAATGTCAATCAATCTCAAGCATATGTAAATGAAAAAGCAATTTGGCAAGCAGGACATGAGACCATGCCAGCGCACCATGAACAGCATTATGTCTTGAGAACAGTATTATTTTCAGAGAACACAGAATCTATGTAAACAACGGCAAGAACATAATTTAAACAATGGCATAGCATATAATTTAAGCAGAAATGAGGTGTTCTTTTAGTTTATCATTAAAAATAGAAATTTTAACAAAATAAAAAGACAGTAATATTCACTTTAACAAAAAAAGATTCTCAAAGAATCCTGAATAGGATGGGTAAATTGTTTCAGGTAAAGAAGTAGGAAATATACATGCCCAACATGGACAAACCTCATGTGATAGCTAATGTGACTGGGTAAAGGGATCCCTCCATAGCTGGTAAGGCACTATTTCTGAGTGTACCTGTGAGCATGTTTCTGGAGGAATGTGGCATGTGAGTCAGTGGACTGCATGGGAAAGGTCTATTTTTGGATGGTGGGCAGGTACCATTCAATCAACTGGGGTCCAGAAGGAACAAAAAAGCAGAAGGAACGATGAATTCTTGTTCTCTCTTCCAACATTCTTCTCCCACCCTTGAACATCAGAACTATTTTGGACTCCAGGACTTCTACCAGTGGCTCCGGGACTCAATCTTGGGCCTTCAACCTCTGACCACATTAAAACATCGGTTTTGTGGTTCTAATGTTTCTGGGACTTGTCTGAGCCACATTACTGATATCCTTGGTTCTTCAGCTTGATATTGGCCTACTGTGGGACTTCTCAGCATTCATAATCATGTGAACCAATTTCCCTAATAATGATTCTCTTTTCATTTCTTGCTCTCCACCATCCACCCTACTGGCTCTTCTCTCTGGAGAACACTGATTAATATACCTTGAAAACATGCTAAATTCAAGAGCCAGACACACAAAACATCTTACATTGTATGATTCCATTCACATAAGGTGCCAAGAACAGGCAATTCCACAGAGCCAGAAAGCAGACTGGGGGTTGGTCACCCAAGGCTAGAAGGCTTTGGGGAAAATGAGATGTGACTGATCATGGGTATAAGGATTTTGCATAAAGGGATGAAAATGTTCCAGAATTAAATGTGATAATGGTTGTACAACTCTGTAAATATAATAAAACTAATGAATTATATACTTTAAATAAGTGAATTATATGTTATGGAACTGATATCTCAATAAAACTATTATTTATCAAGAAGAAAAGGCACTGAAAAACTCTATCTTAGCCAGGAAACTGCAAATGTAAGTTAAGAAGAGAGAAAAAGCAAGAAGAAATTTTGCTCCCATGCAATTCTAATACAGAAGATTATTAACCTTTAACAGCTTTGGTGGCTTGTGTCACCCTTGACCTCCTCCAACCCTTACTGACTGATGGACAGTTGGGGCAGAAGATTACTGGTGCTCTGGAATCCTCACTTAGAAAAAGAAGCTCCTGGCACTGCTGGTGGGCTCCTCAGGAGCCAGGCGTATCCTGATGTCTCCTGACTCCTGGACACTCAGAGTCCAGTGAGTGTCAGGGTCCTGTCAAGGTCCACGTGGGCCACACAGATAGTATTCTTGTTTCAGGTTTTATAGACTGACATAAACTTTTGAGTGGTTTTACTTAAAACACGGCAGAAAAGTTTCACTCCACTGCCAAGCTCCTCCAGATATTTTCTTACAACACTGACACATACTAGCCTATTAAAAATGACTTCAAAAGTTTCATTCCTATGAACAGTCAATAACAGGAGCACATCTAAGATCCTATGCTCTGATTTTTGGGGTGCTTCTGTGAGAAAATGTAAGTGGCAAGTTGTAATGGGATTGCCAAATAACCGGTTGACTAACATTTACTTTTATGTGCAAGGCACTGAGCTTAAATTCTGGGATATAAAAACAAAGGAGCTACCTATTAACTTCTGAAAACCCTGTTTCAGATGGTAAATGTATTTGTCAAAGTAAAAGGCACATAAAATCTAATTATGTTATAGTAACATAATTATTTTATAGTAACAAGGTTAAGGTTGAGAAATTACATATTCATAAAATGCTAATCCTCCAAGGAAATGTCTAAAAATAGTACAAGATTTTCTGCTGCACAGAAATGAGGATACTCGACTTTTGTGTTTGGAGAAGACACACTAGTAAGACATTTCAGATCACTAGAGAGAGAACTATAAAAAAGAAGATACTCTTATTTTAGTATGGAATATATGAATAATAAGTATTCCATCCCAAAGACAGAAAACAAAATGATGAGCAGTAAGAAAATCCGTGAATGATAAATAGGACATAGAATATTTGTACCCTAGAAAAAAGGCAACAGGGTGTCCAGTTAAAAACAACATATAGGAACTAGTTTCTCCTGAAGGGAGACCTTGTTAATGAGAGGTGTATTTCAAAATGGTGCCTTCCCCTGCCCATGAAGGAAGTTTTCTCTGATTTTAACTATGAGAAGCTAATCTAGCTCCTAGAGGTAAAACTCACAAAAGCAGGAAAGCTTCCCTACCACTAGGTCTCCCTAGAGGTTTTTTCCTTCTCTGATTTGGCCACTCTGAGCCTCCTCCATCAATGATAGCCAGTGTTTTCCTCCACTAGCTTCTGTGACTTCTTGCTTGGATTATTTAACGTGTTTGTCACACTTTCAAAATAACTCTGACTGAAGAGAAGATGGCCAACTAAAGGCAGCTTTTGCCAGAGGCTCCTGTCCAGAGGGAGTGATAATTGACAAAATGGACTCAATGAAGCTGAAGGTGGGGAGCAGAGCTGAGAAAAAAGATAAGACAAGTGCACATCATCTCTGCAGAGGCAAGCTAATTTCAAGAAAACAAATTCCAGGTACAAAACCCATCACCAAGAGTACAAGCAATCCCTCCCCCAAGACAGAAGCTCACTGTGTGCTCAACAAAGGAACTCTTATTTTGTCCCACAGGAGAGCGCCGCTAAACACTGAGCCTCCTTCTCCCGGGAGGTCCCACTTGTGAGCCCAGGCATCATACTGCCTGGCATAAAATTACACAAATATTTTCCCTGCAACTGTGAACTCCAGGCCATCCTTCCCCCCTCACCTGGCAGACTGTAGGCCTGACTCTTGCAGAGTACAAAAGGTGTGGCAATTCCACGAGAGGCCTGGACATAGTGTGGGCTACTTGATGACGGTGCAGAAATAGTGACTCAAGAAGTTGGGGAGCTTGGGGAGAGAGGGACATGTTGGAGAAAAAGACGTGACACACCGTGGAGGTGCTCATGCCCTGGGTTAGACATTGATGAGGCAACTCTCCTGAGCCCATTATCCACTGGAGGGAATTGGCGTTCAGTCCCTCTGGGTTGCCGGTGGTAGTAAGGGTAGAAACTGTCTGGGAGAAATATACCAGAGGCAGCAGGCGCATGCAGAGGCAAGGTACTGATGCCTCTCATCTGAATCTGGAGGCATACAGTGATCCCATTGCCCACAGGAGGGATCTGGGCTTTAGCTCCTAGAGAAATACTAGCATGACTGTACATCTTTCAGCTGAAACTTTTCAAGCCAGAAGAGGATGGTTATCAACGTTTAATCTCCTAAAACAAACAAATTTTCAGCCCAAGATCTGATACCCAGTTAAATGGAGTTTCATTTGTAATTGAGAGACCAAATACTTTACTGATATACACATGTTGAAGAAATGTGCCATAAGTAACAGCTCTCCAGTAAATACTCAAACCCATTTTCCATAATGACCGCACAATGGTCTACCACCAAAGAATTTATCAAACAAAACCTAACCTCCACAATGGTGAAATTATTAAAAATTCCACTGGCCTTTTGAAAAACATGATGGCCAAAACACTACGATATCTATCAATTATTTCAATTAATGTGAATGGCTTACATTGTCCTCTAAAGAGGCATAGATTGGCTGACTGGATACAAAAACTCAGGTCAGGTATCTGCTGCCTACAAGAGATTCATGTTACCTAAAAAGACAAAAAAAGACTCAGGGTGAAGGGATGGACATGTATAATACAGGCAAACGGAAACCAGAAAAAAGACATGGTTGCAATTTTGTTTGCAGATACAACAAGCTTTAAACAAAGACAAGGAAAGACAAGGACAGACACTACATCTTTGTCAAGGGAAACACTCAACATGAAGAGATTTCAATAATAAACATTTATGCACCCTAAACATTCCTCAATTTATAAAGAAAACTTTAACAAATATGAACAATATGATATCTTCCTGCACTATAACAGTTGGAGATTTGAATACTCCTTTGTCAGTTCTGGATAGATCCACTAAGAAGGAATTAAACAGAGAAATAATAGACTTAAACTTGACTTAACAGACATCTACAGAACATTACGTCCTAATAAAACTGAATACACATTCTTCTCATCAGCCCATGAATTTTCTTCCAAAATAGATCATATCTTAGGACACAAATCTAATCTCTACAAATTGTAAAGAACAGAAATTATTCCTTGCATCTTTTCAGACCATCACGGAATAAAAGTTGAACTCAACAGAAACAGAAATCTTCATACTCAAACAAAGTCATGGAAAGTAAATAACCTGGCTTGGTGCCTGTGGCTCAAGCAGCTAAGGCGCCAGCCACATACACCTAAGGTGGTGGGTTCGAATTCCCAGCCTGGGCCCACCAAACAACGATGATGGCTGCAACCAAAAAAAAAAAAAAAAAAATGGCCCGGTGTTATGGCGGGCGCCTATAGTCCAAGCTACTTGGGAGGCTGAGCCCAGGAGTTGGAGGTTGCTATGAGCTGTGATGCCATGGCACTCTACCCAGGGGGATAGCTTGAGGCTCTGTCTCCAAAAAAAAAAAAAAAAAAAAGAAAGTAAATAACCTTAGGCTGAGTGATAGCTGGGTCATAGACAAGATTAAGAAGGAAATCATCAAATGATTTGTTTTTTGGAACAAAATGATAAATAAAACACAAATTATCAAAACCTGTGGGATACTGCAAAGGCAGTCCTAACAGGGAAATTTGTAGCATTAGAAGCCTTCATCAAGAAAACAGAAGATAGGAAGTCAACAACCTAATGGGACATCTCAAGCATTGGATAAGGAAAAACATTCTAAGCCCAAACCCAGCAGCAGAAAAAAAATAACCAAAATTAGAGCAGAACTAAATGAAATTGGAAACAAAAGAATCATTCAGAAGATCAATGAAACAAAAAGTTGGTTCTTTAAAAAGGTTAATAAAATTGATAAACCTCTGGCTAGGCTAACTAGAAATAAAACAGTAAAATATTTCATAATGTCAATCAAAAACAATAAAGGAGAAATAATAACAGATACAACAGAAATTCAAAAACCCCTCAATGATTTCTACAAAAAACTCTATTCTCAGAAATATGATAATCTGGAGGAAACAGACCAATACCTGGAAGCACGTCACCTTCCTAGGCTTAACCAGAAAGAATTAAAATTTTGAACAGAAATATATCATGCACTAAAATAGCATCAACCATACAAAATCTCCCAAAAAAGAGTCTAGGACCAGATGGTTTAACATCAGAATTCTATCATACCTTCAAAGAAAAATTAGTACCCATATTACATAACCTTTCCCAAAACATAGAAAAAGAAGGAATCCTTCCCAACACATTCTATGTAGCAAATATCACCTTAATCCTCAAACCAGAAAAGGACTCAACAAAGAAAGAAAACTACAGACCAATATCATTAATGAATATGGATGCAAAAATATTGAATAAGATCCTAGCAAACAGAATTCAATGATACATCAAAAAAATTATACACCATGATCAAGTTGGTTTTATCCTAGGGTTACAAGGTTGGTTCAACATTTGTAAATCTATAAATATAATACACCACATAAATAAAATAAACAACAAAGACCATATGATTCTATCAATAGATGCAGAAAAAGCTTTTGATAATATCCAGCATCCTTTCAAGAACACCTAAGAAAATAGGCTTAGATGGGACATTTTTTTTTGAGACAGGGTCTCACTATGTCACCCTTGGTAGAGTACCGATGCATCTGAGCTCACAGCAACCCCCAATTCCTGGGCTTAAGTGATTCTTTTACCTCAGCCTCCCAAGTAGCTAGGATTACACATGCCTGCCACAATGCCCAGCCATTTTTTTGGTTGCAGTTATCACTGTTGTTTAGCAGGTCAGGGCCAGGCTTGAACCCACCAGCTTCAGTGTATGTGGCCGGCGCCCTACTCACTGATCTATGGGCACTGAGCCAATGGAACATTTCTTAAACTGATAGAGGCCATCTACAACAAACCCATAGTGAAGAACATATTGAACAAAGTAAAATTGAAAACATTTCTACTCAGATCTGGAAAAAGACAAGGATACCCACTGTCACCAATGCTTTTCAACATAGAAATGGAAGTCCTAGTCACTCCAGTCAGGCAAGAGAAGGGGATTAATAGTATTCAAATGGGGTCAGAGGAGATTAAACTCTCACTCTTCACAGATGACATGATCTTATACCTGGAAAACCCCAGGGACTCAACTACAAAGCTCTTAGATGTGATCAAGGAATATAGCAGTGTCTCAGAATACAAAATCAATACTTACAAATCAGTAGCTTTTATATATGCCAACAACAGTCAAACTGAAAACATAGTCAAGGACTCTATTCCTTTTACAGTAGTGCCAAAGAAAATGAAATACCTGGGAATTTATCTAACAAAAGAAGTGAAAGATCTGTATAATGAGAAGTATGAAAACTTGAGAAAATAAATAGGTGAAGATGTTAACAAATGTAAAAACTTACCATGCTCATGCTGGGAAGAATCAACATTGTTAAAATGTCCATATTACCCAAAGCAATGTATAGATTTAATGCAATCCCTATCGAAGCACCAATGCCATACTTTAAAGAACTCGAAAAAATAGTGCTTTGTTTTATATGGAATCAGAAAAAACCTGAATAGTCAATACATTACTTAGAAATACAAACAAATCAGAAGGCATCGCATTATCAGATTTCAGTTTATACTATAAATCTATAGTGATCAAAACAGCACGGTACCAAGCACAAAAATAGAGACATATGGAACAGATTACAAACTGCAGAGATGTATGGAAAAGATTACAGAATGCAGAGATGAACCCAGCCACATATTGTCATTTGATCTTCGATAAGCCTATCAAAAATATACATTGGGGAAAAGACTCCGTATTTAACAAATGGTGCTGGTAGAACTGGCTGGCAACCTGTAGAAGGCTAAAACTGGACCCTCACCTTTCACCACTAACAAAAACTGATTCTCACTGGATAAAAGTTTTAAACCTAAGATGTGTAACTATAAAAATACTAGAAGAGAGTGCAGGGAAAACACTAGAAGATATTGGCCTAGGAAAATTTTTTATGAGGAGGACCCCCCTGGCAATTGAAGCAACATCAAAAATAAATTAGTGGGATCTGATCAAGCTAAGAAGCTTGTGCATAGCTAAGGGCACTGTAAGTAAAGCAAACAGACAGCCTTCAGAATGGGAGGTTATATTTTTGCAGGTTATGTTTCCAATAAAGGTCTGAGAACTAGAATACACAGAGAACACAAAGTAATCAGTAAGAAAACAAACAACCCCATTTCTTTGTGGGCAAGAGACTTGAAGAGAAGCTTCTCTGATAAAGACAGGCACATGGCCTACAAACAGATGAAAAAATGCTCATCATCTTTAGTCATCAGAGAGATGCCAGTGAAAACCACTTTGAGATATCCCCTAACTCCAGTAAGATTAGCTCACATCCCCAAATCCCAAAACTGCAGATGCTGGTGTGGATGTGCAGAGAAGGAAATGCTTCTACACTGCTGATGAGACTGCAAACTAATACAGCCTTTTTGGAAAGAAGTAGGGAGAATTCTCAAGGAACTAAAAGTTGACCTACCATTTGATCTTGCAATATCATTACTAGGCATCTACCCAGGTGAACAAAAATCATTTTACAACAAAGACATTTGGACCACAGTGTTTATTATAGCCCAATTCACAATAGCCAAGTTGTGGAAGCAGCCTAAATACTCATCAACCCATGAATGGATAAACAAATTGTGGTATATGTATACTGTGGAATAATGTGCAGCCACAAAAGAGGGAGACTTTACATCTTTTATGTTTACCTGGATGGAGCTGGAACATACTCTTCTTAGTAAAGTATCTCAAGAATGGAAGAAAAAGTATCCAATGTATTCAATACTATTATGAAACCAATATATAAACACTTTCACATTCATACAAATGATAAAATATATAAATAGTCCAGATAGAAAGAGAGAAGAAGGGAGGGGAGGGGGAAGGGCAAGTGAAAGGAGGGTATTTGGTGGGATCTCATTTAAGAGATCCAACGTACCCAATACAAGGGTACATTTCAAAACAACTAAGAGTAAATTATAAATGTCTTACAACAAAAATAAGTGAGGTGATGGTTATGTTAAGTAGTTTGATTTAAACATTCCACACTGTATATCAAATCATCACATTGTACCCCCCATAAATGTATACAGTTATGATTTAATAAAAATTAAGTAAAAAAAAATTAAAAAAAAAACACATAAAGGGCGGCACCTGTGGCTCAAGGAGTAGGACACTTGCTCCATATACTGGGGGTGGTGGGTTCAAACCCGGACCCAGCAAAAAACTGCAAAAAAGAAAATCAAAACCAAAAACCCACATAGATATAAGAGAAACTCCCCCCTCCCACACACAAAATCCTCTAGTGTATTCTTAGCATAGGCATAAAATTTAATCTGTTATATAAGACACAATTTATGGACTTCAGAAATACCTTTGAAATTACATTTCAGTAGTATGTGTTCAGCTTTACTGAAGGTTGATATATTAAGAAATGAACTGCCATGTCACAAACACTGATTTACTGCTATACCATTGTCAGTTGTCTTTTTTTCTCTACTTCCTAAATGTTGAAATTCTTCTGAACTTGATAACTAGTGAAAGCTTTTGTCACTGGAAGAACTGTAGGCTTCCTTCTTCTAGACAGAAATATTCTAATACATTTAGTTGCCCTTTTTGCTTAAGGGCAGAGTATTCAGTCACTGAATGTTCAATCACAGTAACTCAGTCGTGGTGTTGAGCACCGCACCTTCTTCTCATTTTAGGGTAGATGCTGTATTTCTATTTTGAACACTTTATGAGAGCTACTTAATTTTTTTAAGTCTTAAATCTTGTATGATACAGAGGATAAAGATAAGAAAGTCAGTATTCTCTTTTTACCTGAAGATGACCGTACTCCTCACAGGAGAGCAGCTCATCGCCCGTGTGCACGTGGAAAACAGAGTGAAGACACGTAGTTGGGCGTGGGTCCTGCTTAAACTGCTGGACCTGGAATCAAACATAGAACTTAAACAACAGTTGTAATTCACAGACTTATCCAAGACTACAGAATATAAGTTATTTTTCATGGACCTTTTTAAAGAAGAAAGCTAAGGTATAAAAGCATTGGACTGAACAAACATTTTTTTTTTTTTTTGAGACAGAGCCTCAAGCTTTTGCCCTGGGTAGATTGCCACGGCGTCACAGGTCACAGCACCCTCCAACTCTTGGGCTTAGGAGATTCTCTTGCCTCAGCCTCCCAAATAGCTGAGACTACAGGTGCCCGCCACAATGCCTGGCTATATTTGGTTGTAGTTGTCATTGTTGTTTGGCAGGCCCGGGCTGGATTTGAACCTGCCAGCTCTGGTGTATGCAGCTAGTGCCTTAGCTTATACAGGTGATGAGCCAGAATGTCATCTTTTCTAAAGAAAAACCACACAAAGCTCATAACAATTTAAGTGTTAACAAGTGGGTGAAGGGATATTTCACACGCACAGCAACTCAAGTGTGTGGGGAGGATGTCAATTTAGCAGCGACGGGATTTTGCAATGTTTTGCATCTTACTTTCTATTAGAGTAAAATGCCGCTTTCCCGCTTTCCTTTGAATGGCAGGATTTCCGAGACTCTCCTCCACTGCACCTGTCACCTGGATACGTTCACGTGACACTTGTGATGAAAGAGTACTTCAGGCTACATTCTAACTCAGTAAGTGTTCAAACTACACTGACATTTCTTTCTCTCAGCTTCACAAATTTTAAACTATGCTTCTTGAATAAAAAACCATGAATGAATATGTTTTCATTTCCCCTTCCACATAAACTGTACTCTCATTACTAAGGCACTGATTGCAAAAGAATGGAGACCACACTGTTAATATTAATTAGATGTAAAATTTAACTATTTACCAGGTAAATACTAAATGGGTCACACATACTCTGGACTATTTGCTTCACACTGGCGATCATTACCGATTCCAAACACAGGGCAAGCACAGCACTAACCCTTGATGTACAATATAAATGAGGGCAAAATTGAATAGAATGACATAGGATGTCTTCTTTTTGTGAAGAGATGTGATAATAATACCTCGGTGGCTGTGATCTTGCCTTTTTCACATGCTTAAAAAAACATACAGAACCATATTATTTTCTCCATCTTCTAAAATTCTTTTCATCTGTTAATTCTACCTCAAAACAAATCTTCTTTGATCAAGTCCTTTTTGTACCACTGGACTCCCACATCAGGATGATCACCCTTCAGTCATTTCTCCTGTCTTGTAATTTCATTAGCTGTCTGTATCTCTGGGATAGGGTGAAATATATATTTCCCTGCCAGGTCCTGAAACTGAGATCCTAGAACCCTTGGAATTTCCTGAGCATTGCGGGGGGGGGGGGGGTGAGGGGGTAGAAGACCATCTTTTGTTCATGGTAAGCCCCTCCAACCACGCCTGACTTTATGGGAATGACGCAGCACTTGACTGGTCCCTAGCTATCTCCAGATGGGAGGCTAGCTGAGGACAGGGCTCCAACTCTCAGCACCCCCCCACCACTACTTACATTCTCGCCTCAGCAGAGGGGGAGAAAGGGGATGGAGATTAAGTTCATCACCAATAGCTGATGATTTAATCAAGCATGCCTACATGACAGGGCCTCCATAAAACCCTAAATGACACAATTTGAAGATCTCTGGAGCAATGAGCACATCCACACTCCGGGAAGGTGGTGCACCTGCGCTCCACAGGGACAGAGCACCCTGCGCCTGAGACCCTTCTGGACACTGACCACCACACCCCTTTACCTGCTGTTATTTGTATCCTTTACCATATCCTTTATAGCAAGTTGGTGATAATAAGTGAAGTGTTTCCCTGAGTTCTAGGAGCTGTTATTATAAATTACTAAACCTGAGAAAGGGACCATGAGAATCCCCAATCTTTCTGAGAGAAGTGTGGACAACTTGGGGACCCATGATTTAAATTAAACTTGGGACTGAGCCTTTAACTTTGGGATGTGTTAACCCCAGGTAGTTACTGGCAAAATTGCATTAAATTGTAGAATACCCAGTCGGTATCTCCAATTGGTAATTGCTTGATGTGAAAAAGCTACATGTTTGGTAATTGAAATGTTGTAAGCAGAGAAAGTTTCCTTCAGATTCTTGTCAGCTCCTAGAAGCTACACCGTCCAGTACAGTAGATACGACCTACATGCAACTAATTACATTAAATTACAATTAAATTAAAAATTCAACTTATTAGACACAGTAGCCACATCTCAAATACTCAGTAGCCACATGGGAGTACGCTACTGCAGTCCTGCTCAGCAGTGACAAAGAACACTTCCATCCCCACAGAAAGTTCTCCTGGGCGACTCTATTCTGGCCCACGATAACATTTACCATCTCCACCCCTCCCCCCGCCATGACTCAAGTATCTAATCAACAGTCAGGCCTTTCAGTAGGTGATCAGGCCCAAGTGGCTGTGGACTCCAGGTTGTACATTCTCTATTTATAAACCGACAGAGGCATTCAGTTAGAACTCTAGAGAGACAGCCACCCCTTCACAATGTCTGAAACTGCTAGAAATAGCCTGAAAATGCACAAACAGAAATTCATGTGGTCACTCCTTGCACACTGCCCTGATTATTACCTCTCATTCCTAAACATTATTCTGGGCTCCTGTATAAAACTATGGCTAGGTTGAAACTAAATCCATGTTCCCACTTGATACAGATCTACAAGAATGGCACTCCATCCGTGTAATAGAGTGGCTGCTGCAGCTGGCGAGGCGCTGTCTGTCATCTGTCTGTGAGACAGGCAAGAGCCCGGCACATCCAGTCTGGGTCAGAGAAAAAGCAGCTGCCGGATAGTTAAAGATGCTCAAATGGGAAATGTGTTAATAGACAAGTAATTTAAAATTTCAGAAAAAAAGTCCACACTCTATAAGCTTTGAAGATTAATGCAGCATGCTGTATGTCAATTATAAATAAAAAGTTCTCTTAAAAGAGGCCAAAAACGAGAGGACATTAATTAGTATTTTACGCAATGTCTGGCATCTTGCAAGTAAAAATAATGATTAAACAAAAATTTCTAGGCTAAAATAAATCTAGAATAATGTTTTTTTCTACTTGTATTTTACTTAGATTTTTCTTGAAAACTCTTATCAGTATGATGAACCTCTTCTAATTCGAGAAAAGACAGCTGAGTATTTTGTCATCCATTCTTAATTTATAGCCTTAAAATATGCACTTACAGAGGAAAAAAAATCACCTCAATAAGGGAATCCTAGAATAAATTTTATAAAACCTTAATAATTTCCCATTAATCAGAACAACTTAGCAGCATTTTCAACACATCTTTTAATGTAGACAATTAGGCACAGCAACATTCAGAGTCTATTACAAAGCAAATCTCTAAACTACTTACTAACTACAGAGTGAATGAAATTTGAAAAACTATGAATGCTTCCCCTTAAGGAGTATTAGCAAAGAAAGTAAATGAAAGAATAGGCATGTGAACGTTTAGAGGTAAAATATACTTGACATTTATAAGTAGGCATTAAGGTGAGGGTCAAAACAATAATATACAGAAATCAGACAGCTTTATTCTGTGAAACAAGGACAACTCTAATCAAATTCATAATAAATTTAAAATATTTTGTTTAGCTACTATTTTTAGAAATTATGTCAGGAAGCATAATTCACAATGAGAAATGAATAAAAGCGGAGAAGACTTCGACTTTCTAGGTCATGAATAGGCTTCAGAAGCAGAAGGTCAGACAGCAAATGAGCAACACTGCAGGGACCGTCACTGTGGCTTGGAGGAAAGGCCAGACGATGGTGACGTCACACTGTAAAATGTTTATATTCTCTACTCTATGACATCATAAAGGAAACATCTGTACTGTAAAATGTTTACCTTCTCCACTCTATGACATCATAAAGGAAACATCCGCACTGTAAAATGTTTATATTCTCTATGATATCATAAAGGAAACATCCAAGACTAGAGAAAGTGAATGTGAGTGCCAATAAGACGTGACCACATGGTGAGAAGACAGCAGGGTGTATGGTTCAGGCTCCAGTGTGGATCACAGTAACACTCTCCTTCCCTACTCTACAAGGTATGGCAGGGAACTTTAAGCGGTGTGCCACGGTACTCTGCTATACCTTGAGAGGATCTTAGATTTGCTGTGAAAAATTTTATATACCATTAATTAAATTACTTTCAAGATAAGTTGTAAGTATAGTAAGTGTATATACATATATATATATATATATTTTTTTTTTTTTTTTTTTTTTTTACTCTTTTATTCTGATCAACATAATTTAAGTGTGCTGTTTGGAAGCTTAACTATAGGTTCAAAGTGTGCCATGAGATAAAAATGGTTGAAAAGCACTGGGTTAGGCTCGGCGCCTGTGGCTCAATCGGCTAAGGTGCCAGCCACATACACGTAAGGTGGCAGGTTCAAATCCCCAGCCCAGGCCGCCAAACAACAATGATGGCTGCAACCAAAAAACGGCCGGGCGTTGTGGCCGGCGCCTGTGGTCCCAGCTACTTGGGAGGCAGAGGCAGGAGACTCGCTTGGAGTTGGAGGTTGCTATGAGCTGTGATGCCATGGCACTCTACCCAGGAGGATAGCTTGAGGCTCGGTCTCAAAGGAGAAAAAAAAAAAAAAAAAAAGAAAAGCACTGGGTTATAGGGACCAAAAGAGATTATAAAAATGAAAATGCTTTGAAATGTATAAAGTATCTTTTGCTCTAAGAATATCAAGAAATCAAGATCTGGCGTTTATGCATGAATATTCAACGTGATCCACACCTTCTTACAACTCACATTTATTTTAATGGTGATGTAAGGAAAGATACTTACATACTAAGGGCCATGTAAGGAAAGAAACGCTAATCATTTATGGGACTTAAGACAGCTTAAGTCACATTCAAACTGTACTTAAAAGAAAATATATTTAGAAAAGGCTGTTAACAATTAGTTAACTACCCCACAAAGAAAAAACCTTAAGCAAAATTCTAATTTCAGTGTGCTCACTTGGTTAGCAAACTCATGAAGTACATGGCTCCTCTCATGTTTCCTAGAGAGAAAATTGAATTCATAAGGACATTAGGCATTCATGAAAACAATACATGTGAAATAAATAATAAAATCCCAGACTCAGGAAAAAATAAATCACAATTTCATCAATATAACATGATATACTAGTTTAATTCCAGTATGTTAATCTATGACATACTAGTTTATAATATCTGAAAAAAATTTCTATGATAATATTTGCAAAGTTAAATCTCAGTAAAATAATTATAGGGTTTTTTTTTTTTTGAGACAGAGTCTTACTCTGTTGCCCCAGGCTAGAGTGCTGTGGTGTTATAGCTCACAGCAACCTCAGACTCCTGGGTTCAAGCTTTCCTCCTGCCTCAGCCTTCCCAGTAGCTGGGACTACAGGTGCCCACAAGGCCCTGCTATTTTTAGAGAACAGATCTTGCTATTGCTCTGTCTGGTCTTGAACTCCTGAGCTCAAGTGATCCAAATGACAAGTTTTTTATACATTGCTATTATTGGCTCATAAATAAATCTACTTTTTCTGCCAACTAATATTTTCTTATTATATTCTGGTGATAGAATGTAAATGACTGTTTTTTTTTTAAGTTTTGACTTCAGGCTGGGCATGGTGGCACACACCTGTAATCCTAGCACTCTAGGAGTTCAAGGTGGAAGGATCCTTTGAGGTTAGTAATTTGAGATCAGCTTGAGCAAGAAGGAGACCCTGTCTTGACTAAAAAGTAGAAAACTTAGCTAGTTGTGGCACAACTGCAGTCCCAGTTACCCAGGAGGCTGAGGCTGAAGAATCACTTGAGCCCAGAAGTTTCGGTTTGCCATGAGCTATGATGATGCATTGGACACTAGCCAGAGCGAGAGAATAAGACTCTGTCGCCAAAAATAAAAAAAGTTTGACTTTACATACAGGTCTTATAGAGAAAACTTGTTATCTATTTTAAAAATTCTTTTCAAGCATCAATTTAAACTTATATTTATATGATAAAAACATGTAAATATTAAGCGATCAAACTGCCTATATATAGTTACTGGTGTGCGTTTGTGCTAAGGTGTAGACACTGGAAACATGCGGGAAGCATGTGGTCCAGATTGGAGCGGTAACACCACTAATGACACAAATATTCACTGTACAGTCACCTGGTAACAGCTCCTGTACTGGGTGCTTCTACACATTATTTCTTAATTCTCACATGAACCCCACAAGGGAGGTTGCCGAGTCGTTGAAACTTGGATTTGGGGCGGCGGATTCCCTCCCCATTCCCTCCTAAGAGTGGCACACTAGGCCTCACCTGATTAAACGAACAATGTGGTTTATTCTCAACTGGATTCCCCCTGGAAGTCTAGAATTTTGGTAAGTGCTAGACAGGAAGTACCTATATAACCAGCTACCAATAAAAACCTTAAGCTTCTAAAGAGCTTCCCTAGTAGATATTTTATATGTTGTCATAATTAGTTGCTAGGAAAGTACATCTCTGTGACTTCCCTGGGAAAGGACTCTTGGAAGCTGGCCCTCGGTTCCCTCCTCCCCGTTCCCCATGCACTCTTTCCCTTGGCTGATTATGCTTTCTCTTTGCACAGTAATGAGTCATAAACTGCGACTATCTGTAGAGTCATGGGAGTCCTCCTGGGGTGGTGGGAGGGGTGTGTGGTGCATGGACATGGTACATGGCAACTTGCTATGTTAGGATCTGGGGACACAGATGTAGGGAAGCAGAGGGAACAGTTCATTATATTTGTATAGAGCTTTACAGTTTAAAACTGTTATATATATTATTTTCTTTAATTTTAACATAACTTTGTAAAGCTTAGCCTCTTTGTATACAAATAAAGTATTATATTTTTAAACTAAAATTCACTTATGCTAGAGCAATTCACATGTCCAAAAGTAATTCGGACAAGGATTTTCTTTAAGGAATATAATACTAGTTAGAATGATGGACATGTGGGATTTCTGAGGTTCCTGAGAAACTGAGTTTTTAGCAAGCAAATGCCAGGTGTGAAACACAAATACAAGTTTAAATAACAATTCCCTATCACCTCTTGTTTAAGTTATTCCTTCAATTTCAGGATTTCCAAGCCCTGGGCTAAGAAGGCAGAGGCTGTTGTCGCCTATCTAGACGCTCTAGGATGTGGCTTTACCTTTTTAAAGTACATTCCAGAAGATGCTACTGTGGAACTGGTTAAATTAATCCTTCAGAACGATGTGAAAATTCTGGTCCTCCCACAGTCTCTTACCTTATCTGCCTGGCGCATGTAGCAGTAGAGAATTCCTCGCATGCACTTTATAGCCGAGTGCTCCAGCTCGTGGGTTCTTCCCTTGTCATCATCGATGCGCCTGTGCCAGAGAGATAACTCATGAAACAAATTGGAAGCACATTTGAAAAGGGAGCAGAGCTTTTGATAATTAAGTATTTAACTATCTGGCTAATCCTGTGTTCCGGTGATGTCTACTAATTCTGTCACAGTGAAACTCCATTTTCCCAGCAGAAGTAGAAACGTTGCAGAAAAAAAAAAATCCTATGATGAAACTTGTGTAGATTTTTCCTTCTCTTAAGGAAGTAAGGCACATACTTTAAAAATAGCATACAAGATTGTCTACCATGATTTGGCTAAAACTTTAAAGGATATTTCCATATTGGAAAAAAATCTACCAATATTTCTTAGACTCACCTTTATGGAGTAGAGGCAGTTTTTATACCTATCCCTTTAGGTTATGGCAATGGCCACTAGGATTTAAGGAACCACTGATTAAGGGAGGCACTCACCTTCTTTGCTCTGACATGTATTTAATACTGCCAAGGAGGGCAATTTAGTTATAGTCAAGGGTGCCTTCAATTAAACACACAGCCAGGATGATATATGATGTATTTTGGAATAATGTTTTATATTCTCAGGCCTCTTTAAATCGATTGATCACTTACATTTAAAAATAAATACAGCAAAAATCTAACTATAACCTAGATTAAGATGTTCTTTCTTTCCATAAATTGTTTTTTATTACAGATTAGTAACTTTTTAAAAAGGTGGATGAAAATTACCCACTATTGAAAAATAAAATTGACTTATTCATTGCTTTAAGTTTAACTAAAATACCTGGTAATTATTCTCGCTTGATAAAGTTAACATCTGTTTCCTTAAAAGTATACTATAATTACCTCCCACTTCACTCATGGATCTCATACACCACTCACTACTAGAAAGTATGATTATCATTTTGATATAATACAGTGAACATCAGTAGAAAGTTATTTATCACCAGCACCTCATTCCTTCATGCTCACAAAGGCAATGCAGTAAAACTAGCACAAATTTGATCCGTATAGCAGTATTTTGCCCCTCAAGTCAGACAGAAATGTCTCAGTAGAAGCAGATTCCACATAGATACAGTGCCCAGGAAAGTCAAGACTGTGAAGTCTCCATCTGATGTCTGTAGGTTTGGGGGAAAGATCAAGGCCTCCTCACCTTTGCTCATATGCTTGAGGCCTGTATACTTACAGTCATTAAAGCAAATTTCCATCATCATATTATTTAGAAAAATTTCAATTCCACAAAAAAGCTAAAAAGATGCTACAATGAATAAACCTTTTACTCTTCACCTAGATTCAACAGCTGTTAACATCAGCTTGCATTCTCTAAGTTTTTCCTTCAACAATAAGCTACGATGCTGGGTGTGGTGTCTCATGCCTGTGATCCTAGTACACTGGGAGGCTGAGGTGGGTGCATTAATGCAGTTTAGGAGTTCAAGAACAGTCTGAGCAAGAGTAAGACCCTGTCTCTACTAAAAACAGAAAAACTAGCAGGGCGTTGTGGCAGGTGCCTAAAGCAAAGTAGTGTGAGCTACTTGGGAGGCTGAGGTATGAGGATTGCTTCAGCCCCAGGGACTGAGGTTGCTATGAGTTATATGAGGCCACGGCACTCTACCTAGGGCAACACAAGTAGACATTCTGTTTAAGAAAAAAAAAAAAAAAAGCTATAAACCTCATGAGCTTTCACTGCTATACACTTCAGAAATATCTCTAAAAGTCAAGGAAAATCTCTTATATAACCATAATACCATTTTACAGATAAGGAATTTTTACTGATACTATTTTACCCAATATATCATATAGACTCAAATTATCAAATTATCCCCCAAATGTTCTTTATAGTATTTTTAATGCATGACCAATTAAGGATTATGTATTGCTGTTGGTGCTCATATTTCTTTACTCTCGCTTGACCTAGCCATCTTTATACTTATCTCTTTATCTCCTACGATACCTACATTTTTTAAAAGTCCAGGCGAGTTGTCTTATACATGCCACAATTTAGCTTTGTCTGACTGCTCGTTCTCATGTAGACTCAAGTAGGATATTTCGGTAAGAAGTCAGCCCAGGTGTGTATACTTCCCATTATGTCAAATCAGAAAGCGCAATTACTGTCCATAACCAGCTTCACCAGCTTACTCAATGTTTCCCACGCCCCTAAAATCAGGAGCACTTTTAATAAAGCTCTATTGAACTTACATAGTATATGTAAGAACACGCTTTTAGTGACATTAGAACACAAGTATGCAAAAGATGATTACTTTAGACTATCTCGGTATATGATTTTCTTTCCAAAATCCAACACATTAATAAATTAAAACAGATGCTCATGTTCATGTGCAAGATGCTGTTTTTAAATCTGAAATACACATAGAGGTTACTTTCAGAAAGTTACTATTCAAAGGCTAATTCTTAGGAACTTTAAATGTAGTTAAAATGTTTTACTACTGACCACGTGTCAGGGTCCATACAAGATGCTGTGTATAATGAAATAAATTATGACAAATATTGTATTGTGAAATTTTTTACTTTATAAAACAGTTATTTGACATAAAACCAAATTTAATAACAGATACCTTGACGAAAAACAGTGGGAAAACCAAAAAACTGGAAAGAAAAATAAAAAGGCGTCCTGGCTCTGTCATTAACTACTTGTACAATTTTGAACAAATATATTAAGTATTCTGGATTCCAAATTTATCAACAGCTAAATTCAGTCACCACCAATTCCCTGTGTAACTGAGAGCAATCAACTCAATGGGAATGGGTAGGCAGTTCATTCTATCAAAGATTAATGGTCATTTAGAACAGGGGTCCTCAAACTTTCAGGGGGGCCAGTTCACTGTTCCTCAGACCATTGGAGGGCTGGACTGCGGGTCCTGGGATGAGTCAGCTGTTAAGCAGGACAGGCAGCAGTGGCCAAAACACCCGGCGGGCTGGATAAATGTCCTACATGGGCTGCAGTTTGAGGACGCCTGATACGGAAACTCTGAGACAAAAATTTTGGTGTGTAATTTTATGCCATAAGTAGGCCCTAAGAAAATGAAAGCTTTAGAGGCCCATAAAGGGACGTAAGCAGGCATAGGCCCTGCAGTAAGTCAGCAGCAGAGCTGAAAGACAGCTTCCCAGTTTACCTTGGTCCCCCAGGCAGGAGATCATGCAGTTACTCACCTGTACGCAAGGGCCAGCGCCCAGGCCCCCGCAGCGCAGTACAGGCTGTCCTGGATCTTGGCCTTTGCATCCCCACCACACGTCTTCGTGGGAAAGAGACCTGTGGTTGGACTTTGATACAGGAGCAACGTGGACTTGACTGCAGAAGACAGAGAACGCATTAGGCAGCCGGCCACTTCCCCCAGGCAGCCCTCCATCCTCTTTGGTTTCCTTATTCCACTTCCGACAAGTATGTCTCTGAATGTAGCTATGATAAACTTTTGAAGACATATCGCTCTGCCTAAGTGGAAATCCATCCCTGCATGAAGAGGATTTTTCCACTTTTGAGGAAGGAACTTGGCTAATTAGGACTTAAAAAGACATGAGCTAGCACCTCCTACTTAATGCCAACACATGGTCTAAGTCTTACTATGACAACACCAAGTGTGGAAAGAAAACGGACTGACCAATAAGCTGAGCATAACATGACTGAAAAATGAGTCCAACAGGGAAGCTTCAAACATGCGACAGGAGCAGCGAAATCTCAAATTCACTTCAGCTGAGGAAGGATGAGGAGAAGTTACAGAAATCCTGAATTTCACTGAAGACTAACTTGTGTCTAGTCTTCAGAGGAATGTACAGCATTTATTCTACTTAAAATATTGTACATATTACGGATATGCTTAATATTTCAAACTAAATCCCATCCTTATATAACATAAAAACAACAGCAAATAAATTGTGAACATTTCTCTTAAATAAAAGTCAAATGTTCTTTCATTATTTTATTTTTTAATTATTTTATTATCTATCAAAGAGTCCTAAACAGGAAAGCAACCATATTAAAATTACATTTCCTAAAAGCTATTTTATTCCTAACTATAAATGGATGAGTAATTTTTTTTCACAAAATGCATTAATCTAACCTAGATTAGCATATGTTAACTACTTTATAGAATAGTTTTTCAAAAGCATATAACACTCTGGGAAAAAAAAGTATGAAATACTCTGGTCCTTCACAGAAATTGAAGAATTAAAATTTCTATGTCTTTTTTCCAGACTAAACTGATCTTATCATGATTATTTCTTTCAGAATACCATGGCATTTATTATTTTCCCAACATAAAAAATTGGTCCTCGTAATACAAAATAAGTAGGTGACATTTCTTTTTAAAATGTAGTTCATTCTCTCTAGCTAGTTATTGCTACAAAGATAACAAAAAGGGCAATATAAGAATGCATGCCAGAATCTTGACCAAAATAAGCTGAATGAGATTGAAATAGACAAAACATTCCTATCTCAGGGAGAGACCCATCACCTCTTGCTATCTGCCATCCCGACAAGTACTGAGGGCATGAGAAACAAACTGACAAAACACAGAATAGGCAGCCAACATTTGTTCTGATGAACAGAGGAGTCCTCTGTACAGATATCTCAAAGGTGCTTACAAATTAGATAAAATTTGCCAGGCTAAGCTAGAAAAACAAAACAAATAAAAAGTCAGGAGCCTGATAATAACCTGAAATTATCTCTTGCATGTCAATGAATTAGAAGCAGATACAAACAGTTCAGGACTACTTGGGAACTACATATAGGTAAATGAGCAAGTTAATACTTATGTGAAATATCTGTGTATTAATCAAAAACCATCCTCAAATTGTCAATGATAATGTATAGGAAGTTTCAAAAAACAGAAACAGCTCACGCCCGTAATTCTAGCACTTTTAGAAGCCAAGCCAGGACAATGGCTTGATGCTAGGAATTCAAGACCAACCTGGGCAAAATCGTGAGACCCCATCTCTACCAAAAAACAGTAGCTGAGTGTAGTGGCATGTGCCTGTAAGCCTAGCTATTCAAAGGCTGAGGTAGGAGGATCACTTGAGCCCAGCAGTTTGAGGTTATTGCGAGCTAAGATCACGCCACTGCTCTCTCATCTGGGTAACAGAGTGAGACTTTTCTTTAAAAAAATAAAAATTTTTAAAAATTAAAAAATAACACCCCCCCCCCCACATACCCAGAATATATTGGTGACATTTTAAAATTATTCAAGGGCCAGATGAGACCTGCCAGATTCCGTGTGCTGTCTGGGTGCTGATATGAGAATGGAGCACATAGCTGGCTAACCACTGAAACAGCCCCAATACCCACGTGCCAGAGCATCATCTGTGCCGTGGCCAGAGCCTCCTGAGGATTTTGCTCACCAATTCTGTAGTAATGATCCAATTTATCCCACAGGGTTTCATTATCAGGTCTTGGAAGATTAATGCTTTTAAGAGGTTCATAAACCGAGCCTAAAAGAAAAAGGAAAACCTATCAAATTTAGTCATTTTACACAGATAAACAAAGAATTCTAAGCACATGAAGAGCCACTGCTCAGCAATCTAATTTTCATCTTTATAGGTGAAACTACCCCACTTCACTACTGAAGAACCTTTGTGGAGGGAAGGAAGAGTGCCTGTGACAGCACGGAGCAGCACGTCCCACCCCGAGCTGACTCACTACGTGCATCCTGGTCCCAATAGTCACACAGTAGTCACCAGCTAAAGAATGTCTCATCATTAAGAAACGCATCTGCTTATGGGCCCTGAAATCCAAACCGTATTCCTGTGCTGGTGCTTCATCAGGCAATTTTCTTTCAATCAATCACACCCCAAATATCTCAAGGAAAGAAGATAAAATGTTCACATTTTCTAAGGCCATTCACTTTACAAATATCCAGCTGGGTTTTGTTCTGAAATTAAACCTTTACTTTCTTCTAGATAGATAGTACTCTTGCCTTATTATCTGGACTATAAGCAGGTATGATTTCTACTTCTCAGCCCTGAAAACTTAGCAGGGGATGCTGCTCAAAAGTTACAGAATGTACAATTCATGATAATTTGCCATAAAATGGATACAGAAAATTGTTCACTTGACTAGTGCACTTTCAACTGCTGACTGAAAGAAAGGCATCTGAACCTTCAGCCACTAGACTAAGGACTGTCTCTCCTTGTTAAAAGCACTCAGAAAGCACAAACATCTCAAAGGTCACAATTAGCGCACCTCTCGATTCAGGGAATGCCCACTGGCATGCAGTCTGACAACAGAGCACAAAATGAACCTACAATTTACCTATGCAGGGAAAGCCTGTTGGCATGCATTAAGATCCTGTTTTTAAAGAAAATTAAAGCATTTATGCTCAAGAAATTGCTATGTCTGTAGTGCTATTTTAAAGCCAGAAGCCTTTTACATTTAGGCAGATACTCAACATTGTGAAGTAAGGAGGACCTACATAGTCAAGGCAATAGTCCCATTACCTTCTGTTGGAAAGAAAGATGATAGATAAAAACAGGTTATATCCATAATATAGGAAATAATCTGCTCTGAGTGAAGAGGTTTTCCAAAAGAGTCTTCACAATGGCATGCACTGACCGGTTCCACAGTGAGGAACAGAGAGACGACCACCAGACCAGAGAGCTCCCGACTCCCTGCCCCTCCTTCCTACACAGCAGCAGTGGCCTTTGCCTTCTGTACTCAGGTGGGTCTGGGCAGGTATAAGTACATGGGAGGTGGCAATTGGGAACCAATGCTAGCATGTAAGTTACTAAACTCTGGGAGTCAACACAACTCCAGTGAAGAAAATAAAATCACAGACAAATAATGCCAAGTCATAAATTGCATGTTATGTATCTATGGAGATTAAAGAGAGTATTATAAGTGATGTTTCTGTTTTTATTTAGATCTCTATTGCAGAACTGGTATTTTCCTTTACGTGCAACAAATACGTACATCCACTAAAATGAGGTAAATAATACATGTGCATATGGATAAGGACAGAATATGTAAAAGTAAAACCAACCTGTATGATACTGATAGGTGAGTCAATTGTGAAAGTTTGTTTTAATGATATACTATGGCTTTATATTGAAAAATATTTATTTTTAAAAGTGCTATTACATTTAAGACTAAATAAACTAAAATGATTCTGTCATTTAATTTTTCGCAAAAAAATCACCAATGGAGATTAGAAGCAACAATAAAAGAAAGGAAAATCAGACTTCAAGAAAATAACTATCTTACTCAATAAAAGACAAAACAAAAGATGTTCAAAGGAGAAAAGAAAAGCAAAAAAAAAAAATTAAAATTATTTAATTCCATAAAAGTCAGTATTTTGTATATGTTACTTCTTCAGAGAAAGCCCATGGAAGGTTAGGAATAGTTTATTTAGATAAATGTTAATATTTTAGTGATCACCACTGAGTTTCTCCTAAAGTAACTACATAAAATTAAACAAGAAAGTTTCACTTAATTTAGGGTGAAGAATATCACAAATCTGAAGAGAAAGGAAAAGTTATTAATGGTAACATTTTAAGCAAAAATAAAAGACCAGAGAAGCAGCAATACAAATAAAAATGTGAAAAAGCAATTAATGGGGAATGAATTCCCAAAGGAAATTTTAAAAAAAGCAAAACCTCAGAAAAACCTAATAAATTTAGAGTTATAATTCAAATGAAATTTTTCAATGTAATTTTTCTTTCAATGCTTTTCCTGTTTGAATTATGTTTGCATCCAAACATCACAAAGTAAAATAAAACTTATCAGTTATCAAGTTTGTAAGATGAGGTTGAACATGCCACTTTGATTATTTACGTGTTAATTCCTTTCATACTAGAAAAATGTAATCTTCATTCCAGAACATTCTACTGTCAAAGGCATACCCTGACAAAAAGCAATACAACAGAACAAGAGGCAGAAGTTTTTTTGTAGAGATAAGAGTCTCACTTTACTGCCCTCGGTAGAGTGCCGTGGCAGCATCATACAGCTCACAGCAACCTCCAACTCCTGGGCTTAGGCGATTCTCTTGCCTCAGCCTCCCAAGGGGCAGAAGTTCTAACTTAAAGAGTTACTGCCTTATCAGTAAGTAGGAAAGGGCTATTTACTAACAAAAACATTGGAAGAGTTTCCATGTACCCAAAACAATATTAAGAAAGAGTGTAAACTTAACAGAGGTATATACTTTCTGAATTTTGCATTATAAAAACCCACAATGTCTGTTCAGTATTATGCAATAGCTCCTAAGAAATAAAAAATAACATTAGTAATTAAAATAGTAACATTTTAGTGAATAAATAAAAATTTTTTTCTTTAAATTTTCCAGTGGAAAACTGAACAGAAAATCAACACAACAGCAATAGTCTACTATTTTGGCAGATGACTTTTCATTATCTGATTCAAACCTCTTTAATACACAACAAAAATGTTATTCATCAAGACTGATGATCTCTAAAGACACCTTGTCATTCCTCCATATACAGTAATAGACCAAGATAAATACCATTGATTATTCACTCGATTAACACGCAAAATGTATGCATATGACTCTGGGCCACCTAGCAAGCTACCATTTTCAGGGTGAAAGGTAAGATAAGCTTTTGAATAAGAATAATGCTGAGACCAGAGTAGTTGAGTATCTTAAAATACAAAGGACAGGAATATTCAGTCTTCCCGTGGGGCCTAAAGATCAGGGAACATCTGCACTGCAAAAAAAAAAAAATAATAGCAATTTCAAGTGATGAATTTCCATATAAACATGAAGGCAGCCTTGAAATCTAGAAGAGCATGAAATTATAAACATATGCATAATGTTCAGAGCTGTAAACACAGGAAAACATACATGTGTCTTAAGAAGAAGGATACTACATACTAAATTTTTTTTTGACGTGATACACATGAAAACGATTAGTGCAAAGACAGTGTGTCACTAATTGAATAAATTTTATTTAGAAACTAACTTGTGGCTCATATCTGTAATCCTAGCACTTTAGAAGGCAGAAGGGATCACCTGAGGCTGGGAGTTTAAGATCAGCCCAAGCAAAAAAGATATACCCCATCTCTACAAAAAATAATGAAATGAAATAAAACGAAATAGCCAAGTGTGGCGGCACACGCCTACAGTCCCAGATATTGGGAAGGCTGAGGCAAGATAATGGCTTGAGCCCAGGAGTTCAAGGCTGCAGTAAGCTATGATTATACCACTTCACCACTCCAGCCTGGGCAACAAAGCAAGAGACCCTGTCTCAAACAAACACACAAACAAAAAAACCCCAACCTTAAATCCTTAGAAAGGCCCATATAAGTCTGATTTTCTCATATGCATAAATGAGGGGAAAATCCATCATTGCCTGTTTTATGAGAACAGGACCGTGACACAGCCATCCTTGTATCCTGCTCCTCTCATTCAGCAACATGGAAATCACTTCAAGGCAATGGCTCTAACAGCTGTTTCATACTCCATGGTGCAGACACAGCACAACTTACCCAACTACTGCCCCATCAATGGGTATATAATGTGTTTCCCGTTCTTGCCATCATAAACAACACTGCAAAAAGTGCTGAAGCCAGCTAGTCCTGGGGTCAAATTTTCAGGAATTATGGGAGCTGGCTGTACAACATTCAAATAATCATTGAAAACAAAATGAATAAATACTCAAAACTCATCAATTCCTAATAATTTTACATTTTACTATCATATATGCACTTGAATTTAGTTTCATTTATATGACATTAGAAATACCATATACATCTTCCCAACTCTGCAGTCAGTGAAACTACGTAGAACTGAATA
Organism: Galagoides demidoff; assembly: GCA_963574575.1. Lineage (NCBI taxonomy): Eukaryota > Metazoa > Chordata > Mammalia > Primates > Galagidae > Galagoides > Galagoides demidoff. The sequence goes on along the minus strand of CAUYQV010019357.1, from coordinate 10,320 downwards.
GTTACAACAAAAACCATATGGTCTTCAAAGCATAAGATATTTACTATCCGGCCTTTTATAGAAAAAGTTTTCCCACTCCTAGTCTAAATTCCCAGAAGCAGTAATAGTACTTTTTACAAAAGAATGGCAAACTGCATTTCTTAAAATACTAAAATAATTCATACTCCTATCAGAAATTTAAATATCTCATTCTTTTAAAAGTTTTTTTCTAATCTGATGCAAGTAAAATAGTATCTCACTTTTTCCTAGTTTTCTTTTCCATACTGAGAGTTTGAGAATCTTTTTTTTTTTCTTTGAGAAAGAGTCTCACTATGTCGCCCTCGGTAGAGTGCTGGAGCGTCACAGCTCACAGCAACCTCAAACTCTTGGGCTTGTGATTCTCTTGCTTCAGCCTCCCAAGTAGCTGGGACTATAGGTGCCTGCCACGATGCCCAGCTATTTGTTGCAGTTGTCACTGTTGTTTGCTGGCCCTGCCCTGGTTGGAACCTGCCAACTTCAGGGTATGTGGCCGGCACCATAACCACTGTACTATGGTCGGCCAGCCTTGAGAATCTTCTCAAATTGGCTGTTTGGATTTGTTCTCTGTAAATTGTTTGTATTCTTTGTCATTTGCTGTGGCTTTGTTATGCCTTTTTGCTATCAGTTTCACAAAGATCTTTGTATATGTTTACTATATGTATGTATAAAAGTACATATATAAAAAACATTTGTATTGTAAATATTTCCCATGAGCTTTCATTGGTATATCAATGTTGTAACATAAAAAATTTTAATAGTAAAATATATCTATCTCTTCTCATTTGGTTCTAGTTTTCCTAAAATGATTTTTGACAACTCCTAGACTTTATGTAGTCAACTTAATTTTCTTCTAAGTTCTTTTTTACATAAAAAATGAAAATTTTGCACTTAGGTATTTGATCTATTGGAAATTTGTTTTCTAAACCACTTTTAAAGAAAGGAGTAGATGCCATAATTTTAAAAAAGATCATACTAGTCCAATTTTTTGTTACAAAATATTGAATAAAAAGGTTCTTTTATTGTAAGCTGTAAGCAGAGGATATTCCCAAGTCATAGGATTCAAATAGAACATTTCCTCTTGAAATAATAAAACAATTTTCAAAAGCTATATCAGAACTCTAATACTATAGCATTTGGCCTACTTATATTTTCACACAGATATAACATTTTTGGGCAAGATTTCAAACCCATCACAGGCATATAATGCTTACAAATAGCTTATATAATGCAGCTTTATAGCTGTAGTTTCATTGATGTCTGGAAAAATCCACACTGCCTAAAACAATATGTAGTGATTCATTAAAAAAATTTATATGGCAATCAATACTGGATATTGACACTCTAGGTTAAAGACACAAGCAGCATTCTTTCATATTTCTTTGGGTCTTTGGTTCTAGCAGAAAAATACACAAAATCTGTGAAAGTATATTCTTAGCCCAAGGCAAGACTTGGTCAGTATTTATCACTTGCATTTTATTAATGACTTTCTAACTTTGGGAATTCAACAAGTTGAAGTTCTAATGACGGTAACTTTTAGTAAAGTTCTAATTCAACAAGTTCACCAGTTCTAATGACAGTAACTTTTAGACCCTTTTAGTGACATAGCTGCAGTGAACAGTTATATTACAAATACAAGACATGCAAACAGCTGTGATTTTTGAGAGTTAAGAACGAGTCTTTGAAAGCCTAAGGGGCGTATTTTTTTAAAGACTCAGAAGTGCAGAGGTTAATAATCTAAGAAGAATGAATGTACACAGAATCAGTGAAGCATCAGCATCCCAGGGTTAGGACGCTCCCCAAGACAATCAAGAACTAAGCAGAATCTGAAGCTCTTCTATCTGCTACAAAGGGGCAAAGAGCCAAAGGACAGAGACAGGCTTGTAGGACATACAGAACACGGCAAGCCACATCCATGGTTTATCAGTAAATTATTAAAACATTAATTTTTTGAGCTGCCAAGATAGTAAAGGTTCCCAGAGGAAAACAATCCACATTTTTATCCTGTAATTCTTCTATATAAGATACAATAAACAGTACTTTCCAGCAAGTCTGAAATTTAAATCACATCAACTTTAGACAATAATTTCCTCATTTTAAAATCCCTTTTTCTCCCCCGCTGACAAATACTAGAAGGATGCTACTGGAGGGGACAATACTTTTAATATGTTCTCAATTTTGTTTCCTTAACCCTGGCATATCAGAGGTTTTCAATGAATATTTATTAAATTAAACTGAGTGTACCACGCATGGGGGGGACTTTTTTGAACCCCCACAGGCAGTGTGACTGTTTTCTTTTGTTTTCTTACAGCCCTCAGTGAATACCTTTATGACCACTCTTGCTTATCACAATAGATTTTGTTTTCACTAGTTGATTACTGTGTTATCTCCCATATTACATTGGAAGCTGATCAATAATAGGACCAATATCTAGTACATAATAGATGATAGTAAATATTTGGTAGGAAGGAAGGGAAAAAGGAGAGACACTGACAACATATGTTTCAGGAAACATTTTTCCCTTTTCTTTTTTTTCAAATACTTCTTTTTTTTATCTTGTGTTAAGGATTGACTTTCAATAGACTGTAGCAAGAAAGCTGCCCTGCTATGCATGAGACCCTGACCTAGAGGCAATGTTGCAGGAACTTTTTTTTACTGAGACAGAGTCAGCTCATAGCAACCTCAAACTCTTGGGCTCAAGTGACCCTCTCGCCTCAGCCTCCGAGAAGCTAGGACTATAGGCACCTACCTATAGGCACCACTATGCCCAGCTGTTTTTTATATTTTTAATAGACATGGGGTCTTGCTCTTGCTGAGGCTAGTCTCCAACCTGCGAGCTCAAGGAATCCACCTGCCTCGGCATCCCAAAGTGCAGGGACTACAAGCGTGAGTCACCACATCCGGCCGTTTGATGATGCTTTCCTTACAAATTTATTCTCAGAGTTACATTTATTATCACCAGTCTGAAAATTTATCCCCTGCCAACTGCCTCATCCACATTCTCTGATTTACTGATGGCATCTTACCCCCAGCAGGATCTCCATGATTATGCAAATTGGAGAGTTTATCTTACTTTAGAGTAAATACATACTCTTATAGTTATAAGATTTGAATACACTATACATGACTCAAATTTTGAATGTCTTCAAGATCACACATACTTTCCTTGAGAAACAAAGGCATAAAACTTAAACTATGATTTACTTTTGTGTACAGTTCCCCCTGGCACAGAAATGTGAACAACAAGGATGACAGTGCCCTCAGTAGGGGATAAATAATGAATTATGATGCCAGTCAGTGACGTCCCTTCAAAGTTAAATGAATGAAGGGGACCTATCTGTAATATCAAGAAAGGCTAGAAAAACACTGTAAAAAATGTAATATCATAGGATGAGACATGTACAGCTTGACCCTAGGGGCTGCAAAACTAAAGGACATCTACGTATCTGAAGTCTGAAAATGCATGTGCACAGATAACCACTTGAGCGAGCCCAGAGGACACACACCAAATTGTGAAAAACAAGTGGCTTCTATTCTATGTATTTCTGAGAGTCTAAATGTTACCTAAGAAGATATTCATTTACTACCCACAGAATTTTTTAAAATGGGAAAAGGAAATTTGAATGCATTGTACAAAATAGCTTAGTAACACATTATCTGGTTTCATCACTGACAAAACCATAAGGTTGGTATTAAATTGAGACACAGAAAAGTTATTAAATGGAAGTCTGAATTTGAACACAAGGCTCTCTAAAGACAAACTGAATATGTGCGCTTTTCCTTATATCATAAACCCTCACCAAAAAAAAAAAAGAAGCTTCACTAAGAAGAGTTAAGAGCCCTAATCCTGACATTTTCTGCCTTAAATAGTAGACTATGTGTGAATATATATGTGTATATCTATAATATATATACACACATACATAAACATGAACACTTTTACTTATTTAATGACTCCTATTTACTATTACCGCTCATTTGAACCCTCAAGTTTGTTTGTTTGTTTTTGAGACAGTTTGAGGCTGTCACCCTGGGTAGAGTACCATGACATCACAGCTCACAGCAACCTCAAACTGTTGGGCTTATGCGATTCTCTGGCCTCAGCCTCCCATGTAGGCTGGGACTACAAGTGCCCACCACAATGCTTGGCTATTGTTTTGCTGCAGTTGTCATTGTTGTTTTAGCTGGCCTGGCCCGGGTTCAAACCTGCCAGCCTTGGTGTATGTGGCTGGTGGCCAACCTACTGAGCCACTGGCGCCACTGCCACAAGCTTTTAAGTCTATGTGTTTCTCCCTGGTGGGTAACAAGCTGGGTAAGAAACATTTTAAATGTAAAATATGAAATAACACAACTTTATAAAAAGGAAGTAAAATTTGTCTATTCAACTTATCCAAATAAGATGTGAAAAGGCCATTCCACCAGTTCCATTTTATTTTTAATAAAAAGGTATTAAGTTCTTCTAGTGACCTTTAAAGAAGGAGGATGGGCTATAAAATCTATTTAAGAATGTGAAATCTGGTTGATGTCTCATGGGTTGACCTTACGAATACCAATCACTCAATTAGCTATTTCATTTTCTTTTATTTATTTATACTCTATAGTCCAGTAGAGTATCTTTATGTACTACAATTTTGCATGATTTCTATGAGGTCAAGAGTTGTACTCTAACAATTCTTACCTCTTTAAAAACTTTTTAAGACTCCTTTTTTAAAAAAAAAAAATTGCATTTTTAAGTGGCACAAATTAATGTTCTCAGCAGGGCTTGTTTAGTTTTGTATTCACTGCAGTAACTCAGTGCCAACAGTATTGCCTGGCACATGGTAAGTGCTTAACAAATATTTATTGAAGGCTGGGCACAAGAGCCTGTAATCCTAGCACTCTGGGAGGCCGAGGTGAGTGGATTGCTTGAGCTCACAAGTTTGAGACCATCCTGAGCAAAAGCAAAACCCTGCCTCTACTAAAAATAGAAAAACTATCCAGGCATTGTAGTGGGTGCCTGTAGTCCCAGCTACTAGGGAGGCTGAGGCAGGAGGATCACTTGAGTCCAAGAAACTGAGGTTGCTGTGAGCTACAATTGATGCCAAGGCTCTCTACTCAGGGAGACAGAGTGAGTCTCATTCTAAATAAATAAATAAATGAATAAATTAATTTAACAAATAAATCACTATCCTGGGCGGCATCTGTGGCTCAAAGGAGTAGGGTACTGGCTGCATACACCAGAGGTGACGGGTTCAAACCCAGCCCCGGCCAAAAACTGCAAAAAAATAAAAAAATAAAAAAATAAATCACTATCCTGTAATGTCTAAATCTTGTCAAAAGTTAGTCAGAATTAGCCACAATGAACACAATGATGCATCAAGGCAAATGAAATTAAGAAAGACTTAGTTATTCATAACCTAAACTGTGACCATAAAATAATTCAATTTATTCTATTCTATTCTGCTCTATTCTGTTCTTCTATTGCTTATAAAAAGGATGTAAATTTAAAAAAAAGGTATGTAAATGAAATCATAACAGGAGATGATTACAAAATTACTTGAGCAATGGCAACACCACTAGAGTACATGTATGTATTCTCACAAGCGGATCACCTTAGGAAGCGTAATATAGACCTGAACATACAAGTTTTCTCAAAAGAAGCTCAAGGTCATTACTGCACACTCATGCTACAAGTGAAAATTTTAAATTCAAAACTTCTAAGACTTAAATGAGAGAGTCTTAGTTTATTATTGATTGAATTACACAGAGGGTGGAAACAACTTCACTATTCACCATTTTTAATCTTTATGTGAAGTATTTTAGTATGTCTTCTATTATTATAGTGATAAAAATGTGGCATTCAGGCATTTTGCTGTGCCATTCGTTATTTTACACAAGTCCTACAGAAATAACACTTTCAAGCCATTCAGCATTTTGAACAATTTTCATTCATCATTCCTACTTGATGAACGAAGCCTGGTCTATATTCCTATCTTAGCAAAGTTTAGCAGTATATTTAATACAAATGTTATTACTGCTAATTAAACACTGTATAGATATTACTTTATATAGCAAACATCAATATAGATAATCTTGAAAGTTCATCAAAAAAATCACAATGAACTATGAGTTAGCAAAGCTGACTATAAATAAAAATATTCATAACCAAAATAAAAGTAGAAATATTTCTGAAAGACAGTGTAGAGTTTGTAGGTAATGAATTCTAGTTAATTTTCTTCCCCTGAAAATGTAGTAAAGTTTTAGATCACTGGCTAAGTTAAACAGGGCAGAGATGGCATTAACCTTTCCTATAATATACTTCTCAACAAACCTGACTTTAGTGATTTGCTCTAGTGCTGTCCTGAGAGTTGGTGATAAGAAACTGCCTTTTGCAAAGACCCACTTACAAAATAATAATTAACCGAACTTTCTCAAATGGAATCCGAGCGGCATTTTTTACAATCCAACTTTTACTCTCAGTGAATAAAGTTAAACCCAGGAGGGATCTTCCATTCCCCATCCATGAAACCTACTCCCCATCCTAGTCTCCAGAGTACCAACAAGCTCCTGGAAGGAGATTGTCTTTATACATAAGAGGCTGTCGAAAGAACATGAGTTCTGAGAACAGAACTGGGTTGCACCAAGGCGGGTGGATTGCCTGAGCTCACAGATTTGAGACCAGCCTGAGCAATAGTGAGATCCAGTCTCTAAAAATTGATGGGCATTGTGGTGGGCACCTGTAGTCTTAGCTACTCCGGAGGCTGACACAAGAGAATCACTTGAGCCCAAGAGTTTGATGTTGCTGTGAGCTATGATGCCAAGGCACTCTTCTGAGGGCAACAAAATGAGATTCTGTCTCTCTCTCTCACACACACACACACACACACACACACAGAACTGGGCTGCAGTCACAGCCACATCGCTCTCAGGGCTGCAGTCACAGCCGTGTCACTCTCAATTTCTAGGACTTAGACTCCTTCTGGGTTAGGTCTTCTTATCTGCAAAGTGGGGGGAAATTATATAATGTCACAACATGGTTGTTGTGAAATTAAATGTTTCCTTTTTTTTTGAGACAGGATCTCACTCTGTTACCCTGGCTAGAGTGCAGTGGTGCCTTCATAACTCACTGCAACCTCAAATTTTGGGGCTTAAGCAATCCACCTACCTGCCTTAGCCTCCCAAGTAGATGGGACTAAAAGCATGTGCCATTATGCTGCCTAATTATTTTTTCTTTTAATTTTTTTGTAGAGATGAAGTCTTACTATGTTGCCCAGACTGGTCTTAAACTCCTGGCCTCAAGTGATCCTCCCACCATGGCTCCCGAGTGGGCTAAGATTACAGGTGTGAGCCACTGTGCCTGGTCAAATGAAAAATTTTAAGTAAAGCAACTAGCACAATGCATATTAAATACTAATTGTCTTCTCTTCCCTACTTGAATTATCTACTCCACCACTTAGGGCAGCACTAGACACAAAGTAGGACATTAAAGCATTTGAGATTAACTGGCTTGACAGGCTAACATGGGAATCCTCTGGACCAATGCAAGAATATAGTGATTTTTAAGTCAGCAAATAAAATAATAATTTTTAAGAAATAGAAAAACATAATTAAGGGTCAATGTGATGTCAAAACAGCTATGGGCAGTTCAGTGTCCACGCGAGGGGGCTGTAGAAAATCAAGACTGCCACTTCGTTGCACAGTACAGAGGAAGCAGCATTACTTAGGGCACAAGTTGGGGGGAAAGTCCACTAAAATGTAACACTGGGCCACTCAGGAGTGATGCTAACAGGTCTTTAAGCAAAATTTTATAACCAAAATGAATATTTCTAAAGCTTGGCTATTCAGAGCTAACCTTAATCTCTTTGTGGAAGACTGCCGTCTTTGTGGAAGACAAAGCAGACTCAAGACTCTGGGAATAGAATCAAATCTTCTAAGAAGTACAGAACGATTATTGAGCCTCCGCACTCAGACTGTAATAAAGATATTAAAATGTAAACTAATCTTAATTCTAATATATACATTTAAAATAATAGACCCGGAATACCCTAACAGACATTCTTTAAGTTCTAATTCATCATACAATCCACTATTCAAACTATCTAGTATGGTTTAAAATTTTTCACATCTATTCTAATATGGCTTAACTTTGCCATATTTTTAATGGACTATTAGTTCTTTATGTAATAAAAAACTGAAAGAATATGACGCTGGGTGAACACTATGGCTATTAAAATTTTGCTATACTTTAATTTGCATTATAATTTAGTGATAAGGATATTATTGTAGCGAAAAACTGAAATAAAAACTGGAGTCATGACAATAGATGTTTAAGGTACTCAGCTTATACTACTGCAACTGAGACTAAACTACTTCTGTAACATGAAACTGTAATGGAAATCAGCCTTAAACTTGTTAGTTTTTTTGCATTTAATTTGAAGACTGCCTGCTGTTTCATCTACTTTTCAGAGAAAATTATATTCCATTACTTGAAGCACCTACCTGATTTTATGTTCATCCTATTAGATTGTCTTATCTTACAGGGATACCTAGGAAATAAGAACTACTAAAGCCAGTATTTACTGCTATTATTCTGCTTTAAATGATCAGCTGCATGAGCTATAAGAGACTCCAGAAGGAGCCCTACCTCCCAGCCCCACTCCTACCCTTACCAAGAGTCTCCACACAGACTTTCAAGCAATTAGCACTTCAGTTTCTCAAAGAAATACTTGTGGAAAAATAAACTGGACTGGGAGAAAACCAGCTTAACTTCTTATACTGACCAGTTAAGCCTATCAATTCCATTCATCTGGTTGGGCAAGTCCCTGAAAATGGTTGGGTGTCCTTATATCCTGAAGGAAAGCTCCCTAATGAAAGGAGGACTACATGATCCTGTGGAGTTCAAAGGGTGATCAAGGTAACTGCTGTGATCATGGATGGTAAAAAGACCACAAAGAGACGTGAATAGACTTTCATTTCCAATAACATCTATTGGAAAATTTAACTTATGCTATTAATGTACATATAGCAGTGGGCTAAACCAGAAGCCCTGGAAAGGACTCAGCCAAGCACAAGATCTGGGCCAGGTAAATCCAGATGTCAGATGCTGCAGTAGCCCAGCAACCAGCACACGCAGAGAACCACAGCAATTGAAGGAGTCTGCAGAGGCAGACACAGATCACACCTGTTGACTGTGGGCTTGTGCCCAGTGGGAATCGGGGATGCAGATGACGACATATTTATCCAAGACGAAGTTCAAGATTAGACTATGAGGATGCTTAATTCAAATTACAACACAGAGAAGTGGCAAGGACATTCTAAAGGACTGTTGCCTTAATTTGTTGCTCAAGTACGGTACTGTAGGTAGACTTTTATTCCCCAAAGTACAGGCCATTCGCCAGCAGCAAGGACCTTGCCTAGAAGTTTACCAGAATTGCACATTCTTGGGCCCTATCCCAGACCTGCTGCATTAGAAGCTGCATTTTAAGGAGATCCTGGGCTCTACAGAGACAGTATTTCTATCTTGCAAGAAACAAAGAAGGAGGGAGGGAAGAAGAGAGGATAGAAAATGTTGAAAAAGTCGAATTGAAATTAAAAAGCAATTTTGTTCTCTTAGGAAAATTAACTCCACGACCCCTAAAAACACCATGGTTTTTAACTAAAAAAGCTTAGTCGTCAAGGCTAACATTTTGTTTATATACAAACATTGTTTCGAGTCCCTGGCATTACTATATGGACAAATCCAAAGCCATGGTCTCATTGACTCAACTCTGTAAAATCACAACCAGCTCTCCACCTTGCAAGACTGCCTTAAAATCATTCAGCATAGGCCCTAAAAACCCTGGGAGTGTTCTCCCCTAACTTGCCTTACAGTCAATCTTAAAGCAGAAAAAAATTTAAGTATTAACAAGTATGTCATATAAGCCCCTTATTTTATACAAGAGATTCACAACTGATTAAACTAAGGAGCTTTTGCACAGCCAAGAGCACAGTAAATAGGGCATGCAGACAGCCCTCAGAGTGGGAGAAAATATTTGCAGGTTATGCTTCTGACAAAGGTTTAATAACCAGAATCCATAGAGAACTGAAACGCATTAGCGAGAAGAAAACGAGTGATCCCGTCTCAGGGTGGGCAAGGGACTTGAAGAGAAATTTCTCTGAAGAAGAGCGGCACACGGTCTACGGATATATGAAAAAATGCTCACCATCCTTAATTATCAGAGAAATGCAAATCAAAACTACTTTGAGATATCACCTAACTCCAGTAAGATTAGCCCATATTACAAAATCCCAAAACCAGAGTTGCTGGCGTGGATGTGGAGAAAAGGG
>CAUYQV010019354.1:0-13956 GCA_963574575.1 Galagoides demidoff | reverse complement strand
GGTTTTTTTTTTTTTTTTAAGACGGAGCCTCAAGCTATCACCCTGGGTAGAGTGCCGTGGCATCACAGCTCACAGCAACCTCCAACTCCTGGGCTCAAGCGAGTCTCCTGCCTCTGCCTCCCAAGTAGCTGGGACTACAGGCACCCACCACAATGCCTGGCCATTTTTTGGTTGCAGCCGTCGTTGTTTGGCGGGCCCGGGCTGGGGATTCGAACCCGCCACCTTAGGTGTACGTGGCTGGCGCCTTAGCCGCTTGAGCCACAGGCGCCAAGCCTGTGCACAGGTTTTTAGTTTGATGTAGTCTATTTATCTTTGCTATCATTTGTAATTTTGGTGTCATGTGGTGAAATATTTGTTGAAAACATTGTCATAAAGGTTTGGCCTTGTTTTCTTTTCGTTTCTTTGTTTCTTTTTTTTGAGACAGAATCTTACTAAGTCACCCTCAGTACGGTGCCATGGCATCACAGCTCACAGCGACCTCAAACTCTTAGGCATAATCAATTCTCTTGTCTCAACTTTCCAAGTAGCTAGGACTACAGACGCCTGCCACAATGCCTGGTTATTTTGTTTTTGTTGTTGTTGATGTAGTTGTCCTTATTGTTTGGCAGGCTCCAGCAAGTTTTGGACCCACCAGCCCCAGTGTATGTGACCAGCTCCCTAGCCACTGAGCTATGGGCTCTTAGCCTCTTGTTATCTTTTAGGAGTTTTACACTTGTAAATTTTATATTTAAGTCTTTAATCCATGGTGGATTGATTTGTGTGCTAATATTATTTAGGGTACCCCATTTCTCCTACTTACCTATGAACTAAGGGTGGCCTGATGACCCATTTATGCGCAATGAGACAAGTTGGAAACATCAGCATGGAAGGTTTGCCTTTTAGAATTACATGAAGGAATAGACCTTTATTTTTATAGATGGGGTGTCCAGCCATCACATTTGAGGCTATTTTTTATTTTTTAGCCTGAGAATAAAGGCAGCCCTGTGGAAGATGATGGACAAAGATGAGAATAATAGGCTCTTTCATGACATAAATTAGCTGTTTGATACACTGGTTCTGTATTTCTCCCTGCAAAAGGTAATATGTATTCTTATAATTTAAGTCCATTTCAGCTAGAATTTCTATCTAAATATCAGCCATGGTACTTATCATACGCTGCCTTGTATTTTATTTTTTGAATAGACCTCTACCCCTCCATCCTCACTGCCACTGCACTAGAGTAGAAAAGAACAATGGCGTGTTCAACATAGAAGTGGAATAGGTTTGTGTTAATATCCTGTCTCTGCCACTTTTGTGCTATGAAATCTTGAAAAATTTACTTAATCTTTCGGTTTCTCAGTTTCTTCATTTCTCAATTGGGGGAAATAATATTTACTAAATAAATATTTTCCAATAATTTTAGAGACAGGCAAAATAAAGGTAAATGCTTGGCCTGCATTGGTGATCAACAAATATAACTTCTATTTTGCCATGCCCTTATAATTTGTGTCCTTCTCTGCCTGACTCCTAGCGGATACTCACCAAATATTCCCTATAACTACAACTGCTATTTCTAATGTTTGTATAGAGTAGGGTTGCAGCAACTGTGTTGTGAATTTAAAGCCCCTTTCTGCATGAGACCAACTGGGCCCACTTGATATCAACTGGGCCAATGCAGACAAGAGAGAAGATGCAGATCCAGATATCTTAGAATCCTGCTCTCTCCTTTCCAAGTCTCTAAATCCTCTTAATAATTAAAGCCAAGTTCCAATCAGCACTCCTTAGTGAAGATTTTCCTGGCTACTTAATCCACACTCCTCTCCCCTGTCTCAAAATTCTGAGGAGGCTGCACGCCCAGTTACACCTTGCCGCTGTGTCTCATTTAATTAGATATCACTTAACCTGTGTACGGCTTTTACACAAAATTAGAAAAAAATTGAAGAGGTATTTTCATTTAGCTTTCCATTGTCTGACTATACTTAGTAAAAATGGTAGTTAATTAGTTATTTAGCAAGATGACCTATCACATAGATGGAACTACTTTACTGTCTACAATTCATTTCTTTATCTATTATACTGTATTATGTCCTGAACTTCCCTGTGTGGATAATGGGTTGGCAGGATTACCACAAATAATGAGAAACTGGACTCAGAGTGCTACATCTACCTAGAGTCCCAGCTGTTCACCAGGCAGTGTGGCCTGCAGGGTGACGTGATGGACAGGCTCAGCTTTCGCCTTACCACATTCCCGTGAACTCTTCATTTTCACTCAGAGAAAAAGAATGCAAATTAATAAGAATGATGCTGAATCCATTCTAATTATTTTCAGTTAGTATTTCATGAACATCAGTACTATGTTATCAATAATAAATTTCTTGTGATTCACCTTACGACCAGCTCAACATACCAACATCTCACTATCCCTGCTTTCAAAACCACTAGTGTACCATCTATGAGCAGGAGACAAGTATTTCTGTCAAGCTTAATTGGGAAGAGCAGCTAATTTTTAGCAGCTGGAAGGCCACACATGACTTTCATAACTTTGCCACTTCAGAATTCCTCCTCTTTGAATGATTATTTGAAAGCCAATTATCTAGTAACAGGAATACACTAAATGCCCACGTTCGATTAAAGGGAGATAAAATGATAATCAAATTTAACTAGTTCTTGATTTCAAGAAAACCCCTATTGATGTAACAAGCGTAATACTTCATTTGCTGCAGTTCAGCAGAGGTCCTGTTCAGGGGCTCAGAGTAGTGGAACACCCATCTCTACACCATCTTCCTCAATGGCTGCAGAGACAAAGGAACCGGTGCCCTGCACACTGGTTCTTCTCTGTGTGCACGTGACACTCGCTGTTCTGCTCCCATTGTATAGGCCAAAGCAATTCATATATCCTCCTATAACGTTATAGGTCCAGGGAAGTTCAGGCATTAAGGCTGAGTAGAAACTCTAGTGTTTGTGAACAGCCTTAGAGAATGTCAGAGAGACATGCCCAGTTTCAATACCATTCATGTCATAAATCCCACAGTGGAGAAGAAGGCCAACATCTAAGGTTATAATAAGAACCAATAATGTTGGTTATAATAATGATAAATACTTGACATATACACACATCCCTTTCTGTAGCTATTTTTTCATGTACACACATGCACACACACATACATACTATCTTTCCTTGCTCCTCAGCCCCTTGCAAATTATAACCACCTCTGCCTTGCTCATTTTACATCCTTTCTATTTCACTAAGTATTTGTAACTATGGCAACTTTCTTTAAGTTCCTGTGGATATATATAGCTACTTTTTACTAAAAGGCTTTACATAAGATGTTGTTTCACTCATAATGCTTTTTTTATACACATTTACCTAGCTGATCATTCTCATCCTTTACAGACACTGTGCTGTTTTCCATACATTTCCTTAGTTTCCAAAACTAAATTATGTTGTTCTGTTTAACATTTTTATTGAAACCAATTTTTTCATAGGACTCATTACAGATGTTATTATGGGAGAATCTAACATTCTGTCTCATGTACTTTTAAAAAATTTACCACAGTTTGTCTCTTGTCTAGCACAATGCATAGCACAAAATTACGTGCTCAACAATGTGCTGACCTAAGATTTCTTGGTCACTCTAAGAACTTTTCTCCTTGGAGGATAAAATATAATAAAGATCTTTGTTCTTTCCCTACCTCTTCCCTTAGTTTCAGGTTGTTTTAAAGAAACCATCTAAGCCAGTGGTTCTCAACTTTCCTAATGCCATGACCCTTTCATACAGTTCCTCATGTTGTGGTGACCCCCAACCATAAAATTATTTTTGTTGCTACTTCATAACTGTAATTTTGCTACTGTTATGAATCGCAATGCCATTGTCTGATATGCAGGATGTATTTTCACTGTTACAAAGGGGTTGCGACCCACAGGTTGAGAACCACTGATCTAAACAATCAGAACCAGGTCTTTAGAGATACTGATAGCTAAGCTTCTTGAACCCGGTGACAGGAATTACAGGTGATTAGGGGTTTATATTGTATTTCACCAGAATAACTTTCTCATGATTTATATTCTCAAGCTCTCAGGGTAGACACAACAGGATCACATTTCCCTGTTCTTTTTTTGATTCTCCCAATGTTTGGCAAACGATTCAGCATATCACCATAACTACCAACTCCCCTGTCTCTTTCTCAGCTGGGTGCTGAGTTGTGTTCACTTTAAAATCTAATCCCAGGATTTACACAGTCCCTGACCTCTTCCTACACATTTCATTCTGCTGATCTCGCAAAATCTGGCGTGGGGTAGGTTATGTGGTTCCTTGATTTCCTTCTCCGGAGAGTTTCCATGTTACTCCCAAACCTGAGCCCAGACAGCTTAGGGTCTGTGCTTCCCTCTAAATTCTAAATTTACTGTGCAAATTGGTATGCTAAACAAATTCAAATGTAGCAATGTGGTAAGTCTTCATTAAATAGCACAGGATAGACTGTCCATTTCTTCCCGACTTCCTCTGAAAAAGGCAAACAAAGAGAACTAAATTTAATATGCTCTATTCCTGGCATCGATTTTCCCATCTAGTCTACTTCCCTCTTTTTTTTTTTTTTCCTCTTTGCTATTTTACCTAATGTCACTAAATTAATTTTCTCTGGGTTGAATTTGTTTACCCAATCACAAACAATAAAGAAGAGAGATTTGCCCATGCATACAAATCAGGTAATGCAAACCTCACGTTGTCCTCAAAGTCCAACATCTAACCTCATGACTCAAATCCCCGATCATAAAGCCTCAGAACACATAGAACTTAGGCAGAGTGTGGAATTCATTACTCCGTTCTTCCGGAAAGATCACATTCATTTTTCCATCGCTGGCATGGTTCTCTCCTCAGGTCTTTTTATTGTGGTCATGTCTCAAGAGATAAAATCTTAAACCTGAATGTTAATTTATTCAATGAGTATGGGGAAAAAATCTATATCCTTCAGAATCTATGCATCCATCTCCACTTGGCAGAGGAATCTGCCAGGAAGTCAGGGCCTCTTCCTGGTCAGGGCTTGGAGAGACCCTGCAAGCTTTTAACTCCATGCCTCTCCTTTCTGTGAGTCCCAGGACTGCTGTGACTCGATCCCTTCAGTTTGATTATAGCCAAGCATTCCTCTGGCTATGCTGGAGTAGATCCTCTTTCAAAACTTATTTGCATGCAGTGAGTCATAGTTGTTTTTATAGTTTACTTTCTTTGAACACCATTTTCATGACATTTCAGGTTTACACTGGGGGATGGATGAAGATTGAAGTGAGGATATATGGGAATAAAACTGGACAGTTCCGAGCATTTTATTTCACTTTCCTCTTTTCGTTAGTATTGCCACAATCTCTATCCACTACTTTCTGTACTACTGTTACAGGATCTTAAACTGGAATGGCCTCCCTGGCTCCACCCTCTGTTATAAAAAATACTGATCTGTGCAAAGAATCACTATGAGCTAGTAATTATCTTCCTCAAAAGCCTTCTCTGGAATAGATTACCCTTGTCTGGAACAAGGGATGAGCAGCACCATTATCACCTGGGAACTGGTTAGAAAGGCAAATTCTTAGGCTTTACCCCTGACTTACTGAATGAGAAACCCAGCAGTGGAAACCAGCAACCTGTTTCAACAGCCCTTGAGGCAATTCTAATGCTCACCGGAAACCCCTAGACTAATGAATAATCTAAATCCCTAAAGCTGTCTGTCATTTAAGCTCCTCTAGGACATGATATCAACTCACATTCCAGTTTAATTCTGCAAACCCGATTACACATTCTCTAAGTCCTAGTAAAACTGTGAGACTTATTACTTTTAAAGTATGTGTTCTACTTTCTTGTGTACTGGATTTTTGTTAAACCGTTTGCTCCTTAAGAGACTTCCTGATCCCACCCTCTCTTTCAGTAGCCAGTAACAGTAACTCTGCTGCAATCCTCTGCATTCTCTAAAGCCCCGTCTGAGAAGGGCCCTCCTTTTTAAGACTTTCCTGATTCCCTGTTAATAAAACATGATTCTTCTTCCTTTTGAATCTTGATTTCATGCTTTCAGGGCTTGTATCACAATATAATTTTTAAAATATTTTATTTATGAACATGGTAAATGGTGACCTCCTTTGCCATTTACTTAGAAGGCTCTGGCAGGCAGGGATTATATCCTGTTCACCTCAATTCTGGTGTAGTATCTACCTAGTAGGTACTCAATGTGTGTAGATTGGTTAAAGAAAGTAATTGTCTTTTATTTCTAGAAAATGCAGTGCTCTATAAGCCTCTTTTCTCCCAATTTTTCTCTACTGCATCCTTTGCAACCCTCTAGTCTCCACGTGAGTAATACGTTATACAAATCTGCATCCAGCAGAGGTACAATGGAATAAACTCTGACTTTAAATTGGGTAGATCTTGTGTTCGAATCCCAAACTCACACCCCTCCTTGGCTACTGCAGGCAAGCCTCTGTGCATTTGATATGTACCCTGGGGCTACCATTCTCTACCTCCCAGGATTGTTCTGATGACCGCACTCCATGCGACACTGCACTCAAAACTTACAAACCAAAGATAACTAATACTGTAAAGTGTGATCCCCTGCCATGAGAGCTTAATGGTTATCCAAATCCAAGTAGCCAATAAATGATCAAGACAAAATTGGAAAAGTAAATAATAGTTTTCTACTTCATTTCCATCTTCGATTTAGGAAAAATGCTTTAAAGAAAAATTTAAGCGCAGGTTCTTCTAAATGTGGTTCCTAAACCCGTCACTGCCCAGTTGCTAACTCCTTTGGTCTTGCTTCCTGGGTTCTCACCTAGACGACAGCGCCCCATTCTCATCTGACTCTTATGCCAAACTCGTTTATTTTTCCTCTCCACTGAATTGGTCTATGATTTCCATGGTTACCTGCCATGTTTTGATGAAACAGCCCTTCAAAATATTGGAACAGATAAAATAGAATTTGGAAAACATTGATGACTAGATTGCCCAGTGACTTACATGACATTGAGCGTCAGTTTTTAGTTGACTTAAATTCAGTTCTCTGTGTAAGTGGGCGTGTGTGTGTTAATATAAAAAGCTTTATGAGAATCTGCAGCGTCCCAGCCGGGGGCACCTCTCACTTCTTGCTGTCTATTACACTATGACTTCTGCGACTCAGCAATTGAAATTAATTAATGAGGATTCCCTTCCCATTACATCATGTTTATGTTGCATTCTGTTCTTTCAAATAAAATCAGTCTTTCTGAGACTTTGGCTTTACGCCAATTTACACCCATTTTCATACCATATTTTTGTCAATGAAATTCTGACCTACAGATTTATAAGGTACTTAATTCTCTTCACGCCCTTTTTATTCACATCTTGTCACTGCGGTATGCAGCAACCATAATTGTACATGGCTGACACATCAAGTGTGTATGTACACGGATGTCTACACCTACAGACACACATTACGTTTCACTGCTATTCAAGTATGCTGAATACTGAAGGTCTATTCTTTACCTTGACCTCTCATACAGAAACACTAACAACAAGAGAATGATAGAAACCTAAAGGATTTTAAAAGGATTTTAGGCTTTGCCTTTTCTGTGCATGTCTGTGTGTGTGGTCGTGCGCGCGCATGTGCATTGCCGCGGAAGCTGCTCCAGTTTTGTGACCCTGGAGCACTAAAACAAACGTCAGCTTAGCTCTGGATCAGTTAGCTGTTACTGTGTTAAAAATACCATCCTAAAATGTAGTGGTTTTAAACATGCATTTATTATGATTTCTAATAGATTTGAGTGGATTCGTTGACATAATCTGGCCTCACCTGAAAAATTCTATTTCAAGCCATGATTCTGGCTGAACTTGGCTCTTTGCTGAGGCGTGAGCTCAGGTCTGCTTCACGTCTCAACAGCTGGTCCCACGACTTCTACCCAGTTCTCAGAGGTAGAACTTTTCAAACAGACAGAAAGAAGAAACATGAAGTCTCTTAACATCTGAGCTCAAAGATGGAATAATTTTACCTCTAATTTATTTTATTGATCTCAGCAAGGCATGTGGGAAAACCCAAGGTCAAGGGATGGGGAGATAGATAGTCTCTGCTCCTTCAGTGGAAGGAACCACAAAGTCGCACCACAGCAAAGGATGTGCGTAAAAGAGTCGGTTGAGAAACTGGGACCAATAATGGAGTCTACTACATGTCTTCACCTAGTTACATAATAATATTGTTTAATTAAGTTGCTTAAGTATATTATGTCTTGCTCCTAAATATGGTTGCCTTATAGTTTCATATATTCAAATACCTCTAAATATAATTCTTAAAAGTGTATTTGGTTGAAAATGGTGACCATCATAGCACTGGTGAAATGAAGATAAATTACATGGAATATTTATCTGTGTTTAGTCTTGGAAGGTAATTGTCACACCTTATGTTCTTTCCTAGACATTTGGCTCTAATAGGTACAGAATAGAAGCCAAACCTACTGAATAGTTCTTGTCTTATTTAAATGTATCTCCATAATAGCAGAGAAGGCTAATTTCAAATAGTCCTACAACCTACCAGTTATGTAACCTTGATTATTTAAGCCCTCTGTTTTCAGTCTTCAATTATATAAAAGGGGCATTCTTATTGCACACTTGGCACATTGCTATAAAGATTAATGAGATAATTTTATAAAGCAGCTGGCACACTACCTGGTACACAGTAGTATCCAATAAAGATAAATGTTCTTCAACTGAAGCAAATGTTATCTATCATGAGAAACCATGAAAACTAAATACCAATATTAATGTAGCAGGTACCCATTCTAAATCCATGTATTTAATAATAGAATTTCTTTCTATTTTTAATAACTTCAAGTCATTTATCATAGAATAAATGTATAAATGTCCATAGAATTTATATTAAGTACCTTCTATATGTACTTTGTTATAGGGATTAGAGGTACAACAAAAAGCAAAACAGTAAAATATTCTTTCCCTCAAAGCAGAGGAGACAGGTAATAAGCAATAAATAATAATAAGCATATAAGAGTTAAAAAGAAAATAATACATATCTAAGACTCACGGACACACACATACATATATTTATTTTCCCACACCCACCTCTGAATCAGTACACTAGTTACATAGCTAATTGTCAACCTTTGATGAAATAGCCATTCCAAATATTGGAAGAGATAAAATATAGAACTTGAAACATGTTAGTGAAATCACGGCTTTGATACTCTCATGGCAATACCCATACGATTTTGTTTAACTTTAACAAACTCTCAAGTGGAAATATATAGACAGAGGATGCCAAAAATGTTTACACATTTTAAGAAAGGAAAGAACTATATTAAAATTATAATACTCAACATTTACTGATACAAAAAGATGAAGGCAAGTCACATCGAGACCTCTCGTAGTTGCAGAAGTCTAATGTGCCTTGAGTATTACAAATTTAATACAGTTTTTTTCCTTTCCTAAAATGTGTACACATATTTTTGGCCCCCGCTGAATATCAAAACTGAGGAACATGATAGGAAAGGAATATATAAAATTGTTGATTGAGGGAATTAGAATTAGGTAAATTGGCTAGAGGAAAATTCTTAAATACCTGTTGCCTACCAGAGGTTTAAGTTAGGGGTTCTTAATGTGAGGTTCATGGGCCTCTTAAAGGCTACATCAATTGTTAAATTTCCAAATATAATTTTAAAACCTAAAATTGATATCTTGTGAAAGAAAACACAGTTTGGTTATACAAATCATATTATATTAACACAGATGTTCCTGACTTAATGGGATAGTAGGGAGTTTACTTCAATAGCTCTGAAAAGCCTCTAAAATTGGATGCAAGATTTTGTGTGTTTATGTCCAGAATTTGTTTTCCTCAGCCCTGAGGAGAGATTGCATAGCTTTCATAAGATATTCAAAAGGCTTGTTAGAAGCACAGGCTTAGGCAAAAGTCATAAAGGGAAATTACTCTCAGGGTGTGAGTTACAAGATTAATTCTTAGTTCAGAGTGCTGCATCCGATCATGTAATAGGTAATCTGCCCTGTGTCCTGATTCCTCCCCAGTAGGAGTGTTGATGCCAACAATTAAGCAGGTTTCCAACTCACCTGTAATGATAGCTTACCAAATGAGGGGCTCCTGAGGCACAAGAGACCTTACTTTTGCCCTCAGGGGGAAAAGACTCTCAAAAATAATTGGGACACAATGTTTTTAGCAACACAGTAAGGAAATGAAGTTGTAGCCCTTTTGTTTATTCCAATTAAAAATGCTGATGCTAATTTTTTTTACAAGTTTTTAGATGTACAACAGATAGTTTTTAGATGTATAAGTATTGCTTAGCCTCTCTGTACCATTGAAGAGTGCAGACCAGTCTAGGACTGAATTAGTAACAACCTGCTTGTATTCTGTACGTTATCATTTACTAAATTTCATTAGCTACATTGTCTTATTTGGAAACCAAGGTGCAGAAAAGCCAGAAGTCAAATGAAAAGAAAATAGTGGAACCCGTGAAGTGTCTACAAAATGCATTGTCCGAATCATGAACAGAAGAGCTGAGAAATACCTCTGAGATTATGTAGTCTATTTTGCTTATTTAAAAATGGGCCTTAATTACACTCGAGCTGTTTTTTCCGTATTTAAATGTCCTTTGTATAGTGGCTCTCATGGTTAAAAGTCAGATGAATTTCTGGTGCAATTATAGAATGATGTGATCAAAACAGTCCTTACATGCATTTACCAAGTTCTCTAGAGTGAAAAGTACCATATTATTATTTACTAGAGTTCCCCTTTTCATAAGCTCTTGTTCTCAATTAGCTGTTCTATATCTCCAGGTTATTCATATCCTGAAATCTCAGACATCTGAGACACTGATTTCATTTCTTTGATAATTTTCTGAGCATTTTCTTTCATCCAGCTTGGTCCATTTTCATCTCTGTTATGATCATTATGAAGAGAGTCTTAAGCAGACAATTTTTCTTTGAATAGCCTGTGCTGTCACCCATTCCAATATCTCATCCTGCCTAGTTACACTCAGCATAGCTGACAGTCTTTCTAGTTTAATATTTTCATCAAAATTTGGAGCTTTCTCTATCCCGTTTTATTTATTTTGTTGGCAATAGCAGGTAGAAGAGGGAAGTCAAGGAGAGAGCTCTCTGTACCTTTTTCTAAGAGACCCAGTCTCATCTGTGACTCATTCTGTATCCCGCTGAATGGATAGATAGAGGCAACCTTAAGAGTGAATATATGAATCTGAAGCAAATCTCAGAAAAATTAGGGGGAAAAGAATGGAGAATCTTTTACATGATTTTACCAAGCTAATATATTCTCTTTCCATTTTTCTTTCATTTCAATGAGACATTTAATTGGGCTCGGTGCCTGTGGCTCAGTTGGCTAAGGTGCCAGCCACATACACCTAAGGTGGCGGGTTTGAATCCCCAGCCTGGGCCGCCAAACAGCAATGATGGCTGCAACCAAAAAATGGCCGGGTGTTGTGGTGGGCACCTGTGGTCCCAGCTACTTGGGAGGCGGAGGCAGGAGACTCGCTTGAGCCCAGGAGTTGGAGGTTGCTATGATGCCATGGCACTCTACCCAGGGGGATAGCTTGAGGCTCTGTTTCAAAAAAAAAAAAAAAAAAGAAAGAAACATTTAATTTTTAGAGAAGATTCTGGTTCTCTTTGAGTTTAATAGTGCATTGCAAGGTTCAAAACTGTGCTCTTACCATATACAATGATTGATAAGTCAAAAAAATAATTGATCAAATCTGGCATAATATGAGGTGATTTTAGAGTAGTGGTAATAATAGCAACCAATAATAATATCCATTATATGTGTAAGACTCTGCTAATAATTGTCTACTTAATCATTAAAACAGCAATATGAGATAGATAATATCAACAAATGATATTCAGATAATGATAATATCAACAACGGATAGCCTCTAGAACTTCGGGTTTTCTGATATTTGTAACCAAGTCTAATCGCAAATAATATATTTTACATAAAACCATATAGAATTGAAAATACCAATGCACAAATCTGTCATTAGTATACTATAATATACAGCCTAAATGTTCTATACCAGATTGTAATCATCACTGTGAAATGTTAGGTATTTACTTTTTAAATTTCCAGATAAAACTCATTCTTAATTTGAAAATCTAACGTGACATATTGTGAGAGAAAATCCAGGTTGGTTATACAAATCATATTAACACAACTGTCTCTGACTTAATGGGAAAGTAGGAAGATTACTTGTTACTTGTGTCTCTATTTTTTAATTTTTATATAATAAATGTGGGTTAATAATACAAGTTTATGTGTTTGGTTATTCATTTAGTTATTTTAAGGATTTGTTTCTAAGTAACAAGAACCTAGCATATGGCCTAGGGTATGAAATCAGTACCTCAGTTCCACATAGTGGTTATGAGTTTGAGGTCATGCTGCCTGAATGTGAACCCTAACCTTTATTTGTGACTTGGTTCACCTTGTTTTATATTTTTGTATTTCACTTGCTTATAAATACCTACCGTAAGATTTTCCTGAGTATAAATGAGGCAAATTAATCATGTGAAGTGTATGGTACATAGCAATTGCATTATAAAATCAAGTTTCATTGTAAACTACAGAGAGTGGGTATGGTGTGGATAAAGATAGAAATGTCCTTCCTACTTCTTGCCTCTTTCCCATCTACCGCAATGTAGCATCTTTGCAAGAATATAAAAATATTTCAGATGTCCATTATTAAGGCTGAATTATATTGACATCAGTTGCTGAATTTTTGAGAGATTCAGTCTGATAATATGAGTATTGCTAAGGAGAAAATATTTTAAACTACCTGTGGTTTTTTTATAATAAAAATCTACCTGGGTTTATAAACAGATGTTAAAGATTTCAGTCACAAAGCTGCTTTGTTTATCTGTGAAATAGAAAGCAAGTCATGTTATCTTAAGATGCTTTAATACTCTTATCATGCAGAGAAATGATCCCTATGTCAAAGGTTTAAATTAATATTATTTTGCAGGTATTTACGAAACAAAACCTTAGATCCATGGACAGGAAAGTATTTTCTTAAAAAATAGAAAAGCAGAAACCACAATAGAAAGGATCGATACATTTAATATTTTGAAAATGGAATATTCTGTTTTACAAAAGAAACCAGATGTGAAACAAAATGAGAAGCTGCAGATAGGAGAAATCACACAGCCGACAAAAGATTTAAATGCAGCCTCCATGAAGATTTTTCTCCACACAAATAATAAAGAGATGAATATCTCAGTTTAAAAAAATGGGAAAATTTGTGAATAAGTATTGTGATAGGAGCCAAATTGGTCAACTTAATTTCAAAATATTAAGAGAATACATATGTTTTTGTTACATGGACAGCTTTTATAGTGCTTGAGTTGGGACTATTAGTGTGCCCTTCACCCAAACAGTGTTAATTGTATCTGTTAAGATTTTTTTTTTTTTGCCCTTCCCCAACCCCCTTCTTAATTTTCAGTGAATTTGACTTCTCTCTGTGCCCCTATGTGCCCATCAATTAGTTCCAAAGTGTTAGCGAGTACATGTTCTGTTTGTTGTTCCTTTCTTCAGATACTTCACTGAGGATAATGGTCTCCAGTTACATCCCAAAGGCCATCAGTTCATTTCTTTTTATGGCTGAGTAGTACTCCGTGGTGACTGTGTGTGTGCATGCATTTTGTTAATCCACTCAAGAATTGATAGGGGACTTGTGTTGATTCCACATCTTTGAATTGAATTGTGCTAAAATAATCATTTGAGCACAAGTGTCTTTTTCATAAAATGACTTATTCTCTCGAGGAAAATAAGGATCAAATGGTAGGTCTACTTTTAGTTCTTTTTTTTTTTTTTTTTTTTGAGACAGAGCCTCAAGCTATCCCCCTGGGTAGAGTGCCATGGCATTACAGCTCATAGCAACCTCCAACTCCTGGGCTCAAGCGAGTCTCCTGCCTCTGCCTCCCAAGTAGCTGGGACCACAGGTGCCCGCCACAA
>CAUYQV010019350.1:0-20511 GCA_963574575.1 Galagoides demidoff | reverse complement strand
CCCCAGAGGTGGCCTTCCAGATCTCTTTCAGTGATTAAAAGCTGAACACTGACTCTCTTTCGCTCTGCCTTCCTGAATACCTTTGCTAAACAGAACGGTACGCACATATGAGAGTGTGCTTAAAATGAAAGAAAATTATATCTTAAAAATATTATTCATATTACAATGCTAAATAATATGTAGAATGTTTTAAAGAAATGTTAATTGAATGGAAATAATTACATACCATTCAGTCAATACAGATTAATAAGATCTATGTCAAAACCAAAACCTAATTTTAATTTGAAGTAATATTCCTGTTTGGGATAATCTATTACAGAGCCACCAAAGTTTACAGGTAGCACTGAGGATCATAAATGGCACTTGGAGTCTGTAGGATTCAAATAAATTCTGGACTTCTAGTTAGTAGCTCTTTAGACAATCAGCCAGCTGGAACCTATGGTTCTTCATTTCTAAAATGCTCCTGAATATTTATATTGCAAGTGTCTTGTTATTAAGTGGGAAATATGCTTGTCTCCCTGCACAATATGAGGCACATGGCAGGAATCTAGAAAAGCTAGTATACCCCTATTCGGTAGTTTCTAAAAATGGAATTAATTTCTAATTAGAATAATAAAGTGTAACTTTATAATTCTAACCTTTTAATGCCTTTGCAGTATATATATTTTATATTTTAAGTGAAAGTTGTTACTTCATTCCCCTTGGAAAAGTCTTCTTTTTGTCCAAATGCAATAGAGGTGACTGTATGAAACTTAGTCTTCTAATTTTTTGAGAATAGGGCTGGTACATTAGCCATGCTTGTCTCTAAAGGCAACTCAAGTTTCTAGCTGAGTGACTTCAACATAGCTTCAGGAAAGATCATTATACAGAATTTACTACCAAACTATAATATACTGTAATTTTCTCTTTTATGTTTTGGAGATGAAATATGTCTAGTTTTTAATAGAACAAAATGGTATGAATTTTGGAATGCCATACCTGGACCAAATTGATAAGGGTATCTCTGAAGTGTCCTGAGGTCTCTGAGTAAATGTCCTCTTGAAGGTTACTGCTGTATTCTGTATAATAAACCATGTTAAAGATATGATTTGTTATGGAACCACGAATCAATGTGCTTTGGATAAGTTAATGCTACTTATCCAAGTAAGTGCAGGAAATATTGTCTATCTGTTGACATTTCTTTGTAAATAAAAGTCCCCAAAGAAAGGTGTCACCTAGTGGCGACATAGGCATAGGTCTATTCTTTAAAAAATTACCTGTACTCTAAAATTAAAAAACAGAATTGAGAGTCATTTTATATTCTCCATTTCTCAAAGTTCAGAGCTTTGCATTCTGTTTCCAAAGACTTCCACAGAGTCCAGAACTTTTCTCCAGTACTGATTTTTGTATTTTAAGTGAAAGTTGTTATTTCATTCCCCTTGGAAAAGTCTTCTTTTTGTCCAAATGCAATAGAGGTGACTGTCTGAAACATTTTCTTAACATTCAAGGTTATATAACCCATAATGTAATGGAATTTAAGGCATTAAGCCCTTTGTGAAAATGAATATAGTTTCCCTGCCAACTTCTGAATATGAACAAATTTGGTTTTAAGGACTATTACAAGGCTAATGAAATTTATGTAAAGCAAAGTAAATATATTTATAGATTTCACTGAGAGATAGCTACAGATTGCTTTATTTTGTCTATTTTGAGTTAAAGTGCCCCCTGAGCTAAGGTGCAGGGAACTTCCCTGTCTTAATGAAAACATTCTTCTCAGAGAGACTTGTAATTATTTTCCTATATAATTTGCTTAACTTGATTGTCTGGAGAAATGTTTCATTTTTAGCACATTGACCATCAATTTTACTTAATAGGTTAATTGGTCTTGTGTGATTCATATTTGAAATGTAAGAAAATTCTTCAAAATACATGAACTGGAATGCTTTATTTGCTACTTAAAAATATGAAGTTCATATATGAGTAAAATATACTTGTATATATATTTCCTTACGCAAGCAGTAGGCTTCTCTCATCTGGAAAATTTCTCCATTTGTTCTTGAGGCTAATATATCAATAAGGCAATTCTCATCTGTGCCTGCTCCCTGGAAAAATGAAAGAAGAGGGAAATAGAAAAGCATTTTTATTGGGAGTAACAGTGCACCTTATGAAGAGCAGCAGGACCCAGCATACTCAGGGTCTGAGAGGTGGCAGAAAGGAAAGGATGTTTGGGACAAAGGCCCAGTGTCAGTCTGGTTATGCCATTTACTAACTGTCTGACTCTTAGGAGATAATACATTTATTATATGTATTATCTGTTCCTTCCTTTAGAATAAAACTGCATAAATATTTCTAAACAATGTGAAAAAAAATGTTTCAGCAATGCTCACGGCAATGAGGATTTCCATTTGCTGTTGGAACATCAGGTTTTAGCAAGCTGAAATTAGAATGTGGATGTTCTCATTTTCCAAGAATGTTTTAGGGATCTGTTTCTTCTTCTCCCTAGATGTGGAATTTTGTACCATTTGCCTGAACATTTGCTTTGCAGGGCCTCTTACAGACATGTGCATGTACTGGCTTGTGACCGTGATTTTACAGACAACACACCTTTTCAGAAAGACACATTTATCCTTAGCCTTCTATAAACTGTTGACAAAATATACCAGCTTTATCTAAACAGCAACATATGACCTTATTCTTGTAATACTTAGGCATATACTTTTGCAAGAGGTAGAAATTGATGCGATATTTATTTAAAGTTATTAAAGTTCACATGAATTTTAGGCAATTCCTATTCTGATCGTTAGCATGATGGCTGAAATCCATGTTCCTATAAATTTTTTTTCCTGTCACTGCTTTCCTGTTACACACTGTTCACCCATCATGGACCTGGTCATTGGCAGACATTATAGTAGAATATTTCATCACTTATGCAGGAGTTTCATATCAGCATTTGGAAATAAAAGACCTTCCCTCTCTGTTCCCTGTCCCTAGCCAACAAAATCTTAACAGATCCATAACCAATTTATTTCCCGGACATGACTTTCTTATAAGAAAGAGGTATTATAACTTTACAAAAGTAAAACTCTGATAGATTTGAGCAATTGTTTTTGTAAAAGACTAACTGAAGTTCATAAAACTAAAGATGTTACCTACACACTGTCTAAATCAATACTTTATTTTGCCTTGAGTCAAATTTTGACACATAATTTTAAAATATTTACATGATTTTTAACATATTCTCCTCAATATGAAAATACATGTTGAGAACAGGCAAATCTGAATAGCCCTGGAGGCTTATTGATTCTTTCCTTTTGGTAGCTCAACACGGACCTGGCTCAGGAAGTCTGAGTCTGTAAACAGAAGAATTGGTGACTCTAGCCACTGGTCTCTGGAGGCCCCACCAGCTAACAAGGGCACTTTCTTTGACCATGTTATTTTCACTGTTACATCACAGTTTAGCTATTCCCTCTGCTCTCCTTAATCGTGTACATGTATAGGAGTGTCAGGGGATAGTTTTCCCTCTGGGAATATTGGCCTATAGCTGTACAGGTTTACTTTTAGGTCAGATCACCTTCATGGCGTGCCAGAGTTCATGAGCATCATAAGACGGTGGGGGGTACATGAGACCAACCATCACCTCCTTGAAGTGATGTGAGAGCTTCTCTTTCAGATCCCCAATCAGGTCCTATGGAGGAAAAAAATATATATTTTTATTACATCAGTTCCTAAACGAGACATGATAATTGGAGAAAATTTTCTAGTAAGATTTACTTTTCCATGTCATTTTGCATAAAACAGGTCAATGTGAAAGATAGAATCTGGGGTTTCTCACTGATTAAGGTTTTAGGGCTAAGACTGAGCAAATCTAAATCTGTGATCTTTCCAGGGTATAGTAATTTCTATAATTATATTTTTATTTTTTATGTTATTTTTGATTAGCAATCAATGTGTTATTCTGTAAAGATGCTTTTAAGTTGTGTGGCTATCTAAATAATTTATGAAGGAAGAGAATAAATATAACATTTTTGTCATCTGTTGAGAACTTCCTATATCTTGGGGTGGCATCTATGGCTCGGTGGGTAGGTCATCAGCCCCATATACTGAGGGTGGCAGGTTCAAACCCAGCCCCAGCCACACTGCAACAAAAAATAGCCTGGCATTCTGGCAGGCACCGTAGTCCCAATGACTTGAGAGCCTGAGGCAAGAGAATTGCCTAAGCCCAGGAGTTGAAGGTTGCTGTGAGCTGAGACTCCATGGCCCTCTACCAAGGGCAATAAAATGAGACTCTGTCTCTAAAAGGAAAACTTCCTATGTCTTAAATTTTTTTTTTGAGTTAAAAGACTTTCTATTTTATTGAGATATAATACACAGGTCTGACAATTGAGTTTGTGAATTTGCTGTACGCACTTACATTGACAGCACTGCACAAACAACTTAGTGATATTTCATAACCTTGGTATATCCATTAAACATTGTCTCTCAGCTGTGTTCATGTTGACATGTGGGGGTGTCTTTCTGAGAGGCATTTGCTATTGCTGTGTTTTTGTGTGCTGCTGTGATAATGTCAGAACTTAATTAGAGCAACAAATAGTAAATTTCTTGTTAAACATAGCAAGAGTGGAAATGAAATCAGGAACACATCAGTCCAAGTTTGTGGTAATAATGGCATGAAGAAAACAGCAGTGTACAAATGGATTAAACGTTTTTCTGAGGGGAGAGAAAAACATCACCAATGGAGAGAGGTCAGGGCAGCCAATAATGAGCAGATAAATGAGCAGAAGTGATAAAAACATTACAAAATTTAATTGACTTGAGAGCCAAAATTATCAGCTATCTGTGAAAGGCATAACAGGTCAAGTAACATCAATAGATAAACACATAGGAAAATAATAACTGTGAATCTGGGCATGAAAAAGATGTGGCTCTGGTATCACAATAATGCACCAGTGCACACAGCACTGTCTGCAAGGGAGTTTATAGCCAATAAACAAATAACTGTATTGGAACACCCTCCCTACTCACCTGATCTGCCCCCACAATGACTTTTTCTTTACCTGAAGATTAAGGAAATATTTACAGCAAGAAGACATTTTGATGACATTCAGGACATCAAAGGTAATACAACATCAGCTCTGAGGGCCATTCCAGAAAAGAGTTCCAAAAGGGTGGACTAGGCACTGGTGTCCTTGTATGGCCTCCCAAGGGGATACTTCAAAGGAGATGGTAGTAACATTCAGCAGTGAGGTATACAGCAATATTTTTAGGATGGGTTTGGAAACTTAATTTTGAGACTCATATGGACAATGAAATGCAAATATTTATACATTGGTGATGCCATTTAAACAACCAATATATTAAATATTTTCATAACATTCAGAAATTCTTGTGCCTCTGTGCTGTCTATTCCTCTTTTCAATGAGATCTCCAGGCAACTATGATTTATGTCATTATAAATTAGTTTGCACATTTTAGAGTATTTTATAACTGGAATTAAACACTATATATTATATTTGTCCATTTTTATAACTCAGAATAAAAACTTTTGATATCCACGTGTGTTATATGCTTCAGTATTTCACTTGTATTTACAGACAAGTAATATTCTGCTGTGTCACTTGTTAAATCATACACATGGTGATGAACATTAGGTTGTTTCAAGATTTTAGCTATCACAATAGATCTGCTATAAGCATTCATGTACAATTTCTTTTTTTGAGAAAGAGTCTCACTCTACCACCCTGAGTGGAATGCTAGATGTCATAGCTCACAGCATCCTTAACCTCTTGGGCACAAGTGATCCTCCTGCCTCTGCCTCCTGGGTAGCTGGGACTACAGGTTCCTGTCATGATGGATGCCTGGCTAATTTTTCTATTTTTAGTAGAGATGGGGTCTCACTCTTGCTCAGGCTGGTCTCAAACTCCTCAGCTCAAGCAATCCACCTGCCTTGGCCTCCGAGAGTGCTAGGATTACCAGCATGAGCCACAGCACCCAGCCCTCATCTTTATAAAGTAATATGTTTATTTGTATTTATTTAGGAAGTCACTAAAAGTGGAATGGCTGGATCAAATGGTAAGTGAATGTTTAGCTCTTTAAGAAACTGCAAAGAGTTTTCAAAAGTTGTGTCATTTTATATTCTCACCATTAGTATATCAGTGAGTTGTTGCATCTCCCCACTGACCCTTTGTATTATTATTATTATTATTATTATTTCAATTTTAGCTTACCAGTGGTTGTGCAGCAGTATATAATTATTGCTTTTAACATCATTTCTGTAATAATTTTAAAGAACTCCCTCCTGGAATGGTCCTTAAAAGTCATTGTATCGAAAACCATAAGCAAAGAATTGTCTTTTTCATATAGACAATTAGTGTTTTAATATTTCTCAGAATTACTGTCTTGTTTTTAATTTACTTCTAATTGGTAAAAATTCCCCAATTTAACAGGAACAAAAATACAATACTCTTTAATATTAGGTAGATGTTTCACTCTAAAAAATAAAATCTTTTCATAAAGTTTCCAAACATGGAAAAATAACCTGTCGTATTCTCATTAATTATCTCAAATTGTGAATGACGCTTAACTGAAAAGTGTTCTATAATGTACTGTAATTTGAAAACTCTTTTTTCACTACATAAAGGCCCATTAAAAAGTGGTTGAATGTCTCCTTTTGCCAAATGAAGATATAACTGTCACAAAAAACTTTCTGATGATGTCAAGCAATTTAACACATGCTATTGGAGTCTGATAAAAAGGGAAGGCATAAGAGATTAAAAATGTCAAAAGCATAAAAGCTGAATGGCTACCAAATTTGAAATAAATTATAAACATAACAACCCCCAAAATTCAAGCAATTGTAGGCCCAATAAACACTATTATAGGTACACTCAGGCCCATCATAATCAAATTGCTGGAAAAAGGTGATATAGGAAAGTCTTAAAAATATTAATAGCCAGAGAAAAAAGACACCTTGTATCTTTTAAAAGACATGAGAATAAAGAAGAAAAGAGTGTCATTACTACTGACTTATCTCCCGAAATTATATAAGACAGACACAATGGAAAGTACTTACAGGTGAAAAGGTGAAAAAATAGCAATTTAAACTTCTATAGACAGCAAAATATTTTTCAAAAATAAAGGTGAAATTAAGTTATTTTCTGGTAATCTAAAACTTTCAAAACGTGTCACCAGCAGGCAATATTAAAGGGAATTATTTGGAATGCAATGGAATGGAATGAAATGAAATGGAATGAAAAATTTCATCTACCTAGCTGAAAAAAGAGGATCATAACTGTTTAATACATACGTAAACCAAGGACAGTTTAACTTTTTAAACAAAATCTTTTTAAAAGATGTTACATACATTTGCTTATAACAAAAATGACAATGTATTATGTGATATAATATGTGTAAAAGAAAAATATGTGACAATAGCCTAAAAGATCAAGGAAGATGATATTATATAGTTATAATGCATTAAACTTACATAAAATTGTTACATTATTTAGAGATAGACTTTCATAAATTAAGGGTACATTTTACAAACCACAGTGCAAAATTTACAAAGCAAAACATACAAATAAGGCAATAGTGGATCTAAAATGAGCTCCAATCACAAGCTGAATTAGTCCAAAAGAGGCTAAGAAAAGAGGAGAACAGAAAATATGAAATTTAAATTTAAAATAGGTAATAGATCGTGTTAGGTCTGCTCAACCATTGACAGTCATGTAAAAGCTAGCCAAGAGCTGGGTGTGGCAGCTTATACATGTACTTTTAATGCTTTCAAAGGCTGAGAAGGGCTAAGCACATGGGCCCAGGAGCTCACGTCCAGCCTGGCTAAAAAGCATGACCCCATTTCTAAAATCAAAAATAATAATAATTGAGCTGAGCATAGTGGCTGGTCCTGTAGTGACCTAGCTGCTCAGGAGGCTGAGGTAAAAGGATAGCTTGAACACTACAGTTATTTGAATATCAAACAAAGTACTCTTCTGAGAAAAGAAGATTTCTATGGATGAAGAGGGGTATTTCACACTGATAGAGGATCAACTCATAAATTAGAATAAAATCCTAAATGTATATTTACCAAACAACGGAATTTTGAAATATATTAAGAAAAAAATTGACAAAACTGAAAGGAGAAATCGACAAATCCACAATTAGAGATTTAAAAAAATCTTCTTTCATAGTTGATAGAAAAGTTGGAAAATAGGTAAATGATAATAAGATTTAGCCTTCACTGTCAAACAAATTGATATTTATAGCACACTGACCAGTAACAACAGAATACACATTCTTCTCAAGCACACGTAAAACATTCATCATGAAACACCAGATGGTGGGTGAAAATAAAGGATCTCAAGAAATTTATAAGAATTTAAATCATCTACAGTATAATCTCTCACCACAACTTAATTATTTGTGAAATTAATAATAAAAATATATCTGGAGATTCCTAGATATTTGGAAATTGGACAACATTCCTCTATATTTACCCAAGGACCAAAGATCAAATCACAAGGAAGTTAGAAAGTACTTTAAATTCAATGGAGGTGACACAACATGCCAAACTTTGTGAAAGGTGGCTGAGACGGTGCTTGAAGATAAATTTTCAAACATAAAATAAATTACCAAAGCTTTCATTTCAAAAGATCTGGAAAAAAAAGAATAAATTAAATCCAGAAAAAGAAAAAGGTAAAAAATCTGTAAGAGCAGAAATCAAGGATATAGAATGATACAGTATTAATGAATACTAGAAACTGTCAATAAAATCAAATTCAGAGTT
Source organism: Galagoides demidoff (assembly GCA_963574575.1). Taxonomy (NCBI): domain Eukaryota; kingdom Metazoa; phylum Chordata; class Mammalia; order Primates; family Galagidae; genus Galagoides; species Galagoides demidoff. The sequence goes on along the minus strand of CAUYQV010019350.1, from coordinate 11,753 downwards.
TCTGAAAGATTCAATAATGTTGGTAAAACTCTAGATCAGTCAAAAAAAAAAAAAGAGAGAGAAAATACAATTACCAATAATGGAGATCGATTTGCATGGCAGATATATGTGTTACAGGCATTAGAGGCATTAAAGGATAAGAATATTACAAACACATTTATGCCACTATATTTTAAAAATTTAGTTGAAATGGACAAATTATATGACAGACATAAATTACTAAAACAGATTTAGTCTTGAATAGGAAATCTGGATTACCCACTATTAGTGAAAGAAATTAAATTTATAATGAATGCCCCTCCCCAAAATCTCTGGTGGACTCACTGATATAATCTATGAGGCATTTAAGAAAGAAGTAAAATAAACCCTACACAAAATCTTGCAGAAAATAGTAGCTAGCAGAAGATTTCTTAATTTATCGGATATGGCCTCATTGCCCCAATACAAAAAATCAAAAAAGACTTCACAACCAAAGAAATTAAAGACTGATACCCTTTATGAACATAGACACAAAAAATGCCTTTTCAGATATTTAAAAGTCATATCTAGCAATACATTAAAAATGACACATAATGATCAAATAGGGTTTTTCCCATGAATGCAAGTTTGGTTTGTACATGATGGGCTAAGTATAAGGAAAAATAGCTATATAATCATATCAATAGATATGGCAAAAACACTTGAGAATTTTTAACACATAATCATAATAAAAACTCTTTCCAAAGGAAGAATAGAAGGAATTTTCCTCAAGCAGATGGAGGTCATTTACAAAATGTCCATACCTGAGATGATACTATTGAGAACTAAATTCTAATTCTTTCAGATTGGGAACAAAATGAGGATATTTGCTCCGGCTACTACTACTTAAAACTGTAGTAGAGGTAGACACCTAACAAAGAACAGTTAAAATTTTGAATCACCTGGAAGAAAGAATAGGAGAAAACCTTTGCAACTTGGTATAGACAAAAAATTTTAGATAATACATAAAAGTACAAACCATAAGTGAACAGAGTGATGAATTTGTATGGAAAGTGAAACTTTAATTCTTTGAAAGGAACGTTTAAAGGAGTAAAAGAAAAGCCACATGTTGTCACTTCACATATCTGATAAAAGTCTTCTGCTCAGAAGATAAAAGAAACTCCTAAAACTCAATAATAATAAAACCTGATAAAAATGTGGATGCAAGATTTGAGCAAATATTTCCCCTAATAAAGCAGACAATTTGGAAATAAGCCCATGGAATGATACTTAGGACAGTAGTGATTAGTCTAATGGAAATTAAAACCACAATGAAATATCACTGCTTATCTTCTAGAGTGGCTAAAATTTAAAAAAGACTGATGATATCAGGTTGGCAAGTGGATTATTTGCAACTATCATTTTGTCATTAATGGGAATGTAAAATATTGCAACCACTTTAGAAAACTGCTTTGTAGGTTTTTTTTATAAATGTACTTAAAAATGGAAACAAAATCCAGTTTTAGCTATTAATCAACAAGTATGAAAATTTACAAACATGTAGAACATGTGGTGTTTATAGCAACTGTGTTCATGGTAGCTGCAAATTGGAAATGACCCAAATTACATCAAGAGATGAATAAAGAAACAAATATTCATGTATTCATATGCTTGAAAAATACTCAGCAATACTAGGAAATGAACTACCAACACCCATAGCAACGACTAGGGATCTTAAAAACACTATTGGAGAAAGTAAATTCAGACACAGAAGAGCATTTATTTAATGAATCCATTTATATAGCAAAGGTAATCTATAAAGACCAAGGGAAAGCAGGTAGGTGATCGTTTTCATGAGGATGGAGGGACATGGCCTGAAAAGGGACAGGGATGACATCTGGGGGCATTAGAAATGCTTTGTGTCTTGGTTGTGCTTGTGCTCACACTGTGCTAAAGTGAATGCTTTTTATTTTATAGAAATTATACTCCATGTTGTGGATTTTTCATTTTAAATTGTTATTTTGGAATCTATTAGGTGAATATATATGGTCTAAATCTTCAATTTATCTACTTTCAAATAGATCTTCTACTGTATTCATGTGCCATACTACTTAATCCTTGGTTTCACATTATTGATCCAAGTAACTTAGCATTTTTTAGCATTTGTCCACATAGGTATGTCTTAGAAAAAGTATAAAGCCCATCATTAATATTGGTGCCATAGGATAGGGGATGGAGGGCCATGAGAATTCTAGGTGAGAGGAAGAATTTGTAAAGTTGTTCAGGTGAGTTTAGTGTAGTATCCTCTCTGGAGGTTGGATGCTTGTTCCTTTCTTTTCTTTAAATTTTTTTTTGATGTTTTGATGTTTTTATTTCATAGTGAATATATTTTTGCAATGATATCATTGATACTTGCAAATTCTTTTTATAATTTCCTTTTTTTAAATTTCAGAATATTACATGGCTACATGTGGATGTTAGTTCCTTACTCCAACTTAACATCCCTGAAATGCTAAAAACAAGACACAGGCACATAAGGCTGGGTTCTCATCTCCTTTTCTATGAGGGGCCCAAATAAGGCCTTAGGGGTGAGGCACTGAAACCTACATAATTGTAAAATTCATAAAAGACACAGTGTAAATAAAATGAGAGTTCATGAAAAGTGTAGTTATAAGCTAAGCCTTGAAAGATGAAGTGAGCTTTGGTCAGACAAAGGCATAGGCTGTATCAACAATAAACAATGTTTAAAGACAGAGAAAGTACAGTCTGGGTGTGGAATAAACTTTGCATGTGAAATTTGCAGTTAGCTTTAAATAAACATTGGATGGATTTGAAATCTAATTATTTTACAAAGGACTTTGGATGTCAGTCATTCTGACCTTCACTGTGCAGAGAGGAAAGACCCTAATAAAATTTGACCAGGCTGGTCAGAAGGGGTCACCACAATGACAATCACTAGTATTTATTGAGTGCTCATATCTGCCAGACAGTATTCTGAGTATTAGAATAAGTATAATAACTGGTTTCAACCACCTAGGAAATGCAGTCCTCCCACCCATGTCATTCCATCCTATGTTGATGGAAAACCACGCACACAAAGGTTGCATAACAAGCTCCATGAACTTGTAAGTAATGGAGCCTGAACTTGAAATCAAACACCCCAGGCTCTTTTATTTCAGGTTCTCTTCTTATAGTATTTTGTCCACAGAACGCTACTGATGATACACCAGCAAGGTGATAAATATAGCATATAGGTGGTGACTACAGAATTTTGAGAAAATAAATCTTGTGGCGGTGCATTGAGCATGTGAATACAAACAGACCAATTCAATACGCCTTTATCTCAGGAGGCTAAGGGACTTGGCAATTGATAGAAAGGGAGAAACATTAAAATTATCATCTTTTCCATAAGCCTTCCTCTCTCCCCAACTAAAGTTTATTATTTATTTGCCACCATTTTTTGCATTTATTGGACTATATTTTAATAACCACACTGTAATGATAAACATATTATGTCTGTGCATTTCTCCCCAAAGCCTATCAGGGCATGGACTTTCTCACAAATTCTTCCAAATTCAGCATCTAGCTCTAGCACAGCGCTGAGCATACAAAATATGCAGAGTATTGAGTATACATGACACATATGGGAATATAAAAACAAATGGGAGAATTGACGAATGAATGAATGTGGAAAGAGTAAAACCCTGACTTACTGATTAAAGAAAGGTAATGTTCAAGCTGGAAATGAGTCAAGCATTGCAAAAGTCTCTTAATCTCTAGTCACATTGCTTTGATCACTATCCCCCAGTGCATTCGCCACAGAGTCTTCACTGTGTAAGTGTTAACACAATTTTGTACGGAACCCGAACGCTTGCGGCGCAGTCCACTGTAGACCGAGGCCTACAGTGGCCACGAGGTGGCGCTGGCGCCTTTGTCTTGTAACGTGGATGGGCGCGCGCATGTACATAGATTGAACTGACTTGGTAAAAATAAATAAATAAATAAATAAAATCATGAAATAGCATAATTTCAGGAAAATAAACAACATCAGATATTACCTAACGCCATTAGCATGTACAGGTTGCGAGGTAGGGTGTTTTCATTACAAGTTTGTTACCTGACCTCGGTGTAAACTTCCCTGTCTCCAAAGGGGAAATAATAACAGCACCTACCTCACAGGGCTTAACTCCTGTAAAATTCTTAAAATATTTTCTGGCATATAATAGGCATTCTAGAGTGTCTGACCTCTCTCCTCCTCTTTCTGTGTGTTTCTCTGTCTTTCTACCTCAGCGTTTTGACTGTGTTTCTTCCAACTTTTACTATGTCCGATTATCAAGGAATTCTGTTGCCTCTAACTTACAAACATCTACAAACTGAGGAATTGTCACCACTTTTACTGCTGCAGCCCTGTCCAGGCTACCATCATCATTCCCAGGACCCTGCAGATGCCTTTCCCTTCTGGCCTCGTACCCTGTGGTTTTTCCTCAGCACACTAAAAATAAAAATCGGGTTAGATACTCATCTGCTCAGAATGTTCTTTCTCACTCCAAACTCCAGAATCAGTTATTTTATATAGTTGATCTCCGAAGAAAGTGAGCACTTCACATGTTTTATTCCATGAAAAATGCCAAAATCCTTGTACAGGTTCACTTCTCTGCCCTTATCTCCTCTTGCCCCTGGTTTCTCTACTTCAGCCACAGAGGGCTTCTTCCTGACCTGGAATCTCAGATATGCTCCAGTCTCAGGGCTTTCCTTTTGCTCGTCACTTTGCCCTCCGTGTTCTTTCTCTAGGTATCCACACAGTGGGCCCCTCCCTACCATCTCAGTGAAACTTGCCCTGACCACCTTATTTAAAATTATACCTGAATCCCAGTGCTTCCTGTGTTTCTCACTGGCTTTTTCTTTTTCTTTTTTAACTAAAGCACTTACTGCCTCCTCACAGTTTTTACTGATGCATTATGTGTCTTACCTCGGTGGAGTGTGAGCCTGGTAACAGCAGAGCTTTTGATCTGTTTTCTTCATGGCTATTTCACCAGCCCCTAGAAGCACACCTGCTACATAGTTAAGTACTTGCAAAACAGGCAAAAAATAAATGAATAACTGAATGAATAAATGAGGACCACATGTAACTGAACAGTTATTTGTTTGGAGGCATTCCTGACAAACATCGGGTTTTCCTTACAACCCAAATACACCATTTTTCCAACAGTGTATGTGATCTTAGAAGAGAGAGAAGGAGATCTGAAAAAGCAGCCTCCTTTTTCTGGAGAAGGCAGAGAAATACAGGAATTGCAATGACGATACATTGCAAAATGTGGTCAGGGCTGCAGTAGTGGGAATGTTACTATCCTATCGGACATCCTCAAGGAGATATTACTTTCAGTTGGGAAGATAAATACTGAGTAATGTGTTTAAATAACTAAACATTGCCAATTTCAAAGAAGAGCCTTCAAATAACCTCTATAATTACAGTCTTAAATTCTCACTTGGAGTTATATATGTAACTTTTATTTTTTTTTTTATTAAATCATAGCTGTGTACATTAATACTATCATGGGGTATAGTGTGTTGTTTCTATAAACAGTTTGAAATACTTTCATCCAACTGGTTAACATAGCCTTTATGTCATTCTCTTAGTTATTGTGTTAAGACATTTATATTCCACATTTAGAAAGACTCACATGTATCCCCATAAGATAAACCATAGACATGATCCCACCAATTGGCCTCCCTCTACCCATCCTACCCTTTCCCCTCCCCTCCCTCTCCTCTTTCCACATATTCTTGGGTTAAAATTGGGTTACAACTTTCCTATAAAAGCTATAAATTACTTTCATAATAGGGTTGAGTATATTGGATACTTTTTCTTTCATTCTTGAGATAGTTTTCTAAGAAGAAAATTCTCCAGCTCCATCCATGTAAACATGAAAGAGGTCAAGTCTCCATCTTTCTTTATGGCTGCATAGTATTACATGGTGTACACATACCATAATTTATTGATCCATTCATGGGTTTATGGGCACTTGGGCTTCTTCCATGACCTAGCAATTATGAATTGGGCTTCAGTGAACATTCTGGTACAAATATCTTTATTGTAGTGTGATTTTTGGTCTTCTCGATATATATACCTAGTAGAGGAATTATAGGATCAAATGGCAGTCTATTTTTAGTTCTCTAAGTGTTCTCCAGATGACTTTCCAAAAGGGACGTATTAGTTCGCAATCCCACCAGTAGTGCAGACGTGTTCCCTTTTCTCCACAACTACACCAGCATCTGTGATTTTGGGATATGGGCTAATCTTACTGGTGTTGGATGATATCTCAAAGCAGTTTTGATTTGCATTTCCCTGATGATTAGCATCCCTGATGGTTAGCATCTTTTCATCTACCTGTAGGCCATGTGCCTACCCTCTTCAGAGAAGTTTCTCTTCAAGTCCATTGCCCAACTTGAGATGAGATCACTTGCTTTCTTCTTGCTAATATGTTTGAGTTCTCTGTGGATTCTGGTTATTAATCCTTTGTTGGAGACATAACCAGCAAATAATATACCATGCTCGTGGCTGTGAAAAATTAATATTGTTAAAATGTCCATACTACCTAAAGCAATATATAATTTTAATGCAATCCCTATTAAAGTTCCATTGCCATACTTTAAAGATCTCGAAAAAATAATACTTCATTTGATATGGAATCAGAAAAAAACCTCGAATAGCCAAGACATTACTCAGAAATAAAAACAAAGCAGGAGGAATCATGCTACCAGATATCAGACTATACTATAAATCCATAGTGATCAAAATAGCATGGTATTGGCACAAAAACAGAGAGGTAGATGTGCGGAACAGAATAGAGAGCCAAAAGATGAACCCAGCGACTTACCACTATATGATCTTTGACAAGCCAATTAAAAACCTTGAGTGGGGAAAATATTACCTATTTAATAAATGGTGCTGGACGAACTGGCTGGCAACCTGCAGAAGAATGAAACTGGATCCATACCTTTCACCACTAACTAAGTAGACTCTCACTGGATTAAAGATTTAAATTTAAGACATGAAACTATAAAAATACTAGAAGAAAGTGTCAGGAAAACTCTTGAAGAAATCAGTCTGGGTGAATATTTTATGAGGAGGACCCCTTGGGCAGTTGAAGCAACATCAAAAATACACTATTGGGACCTCATCAAATTAAAAAGCTTCTGCACAGCCAAAAACACAGTAAGTAAAGCAGGCAGACAGCCCTCAGAATATACGTAACTTTAAAAATTCAGAGTGACTTTTCCCAGTCTGACTGCCTCTGCCTCCCTGTTTTCTAAAGACTTGCCCTAAAGGGGACTGTGCTGTAGTCACAGTGTAGCCTTACATTAAGATAATGAGTGCTTGCTTTGCAAATTGAGCTATTCTGTGCCACTATTGGAATTGCAGATTACCCAGTTGCAGCTATTCTGACCATTTCATTTAAGTCACAAATAAAGGGCAATTTCTTAAACCTTATTCATCTTCTCTCTTTATGAATACTTGGGGCAAGAATTGAAGTTATGACTAACATTTTGCTTGTTGGAATATGCTTGGGAATGGTTTCATGCTTTTAACAAATATGCATTTTCCTATTATAAAAAATGATATTTACGTTTAAAAACTCAATAATGCAAACCTTATAAAATGAGACTTTGAATTTATCTTAATTCTACCCACCCCATCAGTCACTGTGCAAACACTTGCACTATTTTATATTATAAAAATATTTGCACATGTTCCTTTGTTACATTGTAGTGGTGAGTAAATATTCTTTCAAACAGTTTGATTTTACAGATATGTTCAGTTTATTTAATTGTTCCATGTTTGATGAAAATGTGGGTTCTTATTTTTTGGCTGATAATAAGATGATGATACTTTGGTCTTCTAGACAAACATAGTATACTAAAGCTAAAATTTGCCCCCTCCAAACACTAAAATAAACTACAACAACTATTTTTCCAACAGTGTATGTGATCTTAGGAGAGAGAAAAATCCCTAGGTATAAAAACCATAAAAATAATGAAAACTGGAGAATAAGCAAGTGAACTGACCTTGGAGATGATCTTGCAGATAACGAGTAGGCTTTGAGAACTATTTGTTTTGGGGTTTAATGCCCAACTTAGGGAATTATTTGAGGACAGGAGAATATTTTGGGGGGTAATGTAACACAACAAATTAAGTATGAAACCTCACATAGGAGGTTAGGACCTTCAAAAATTGCACCCTCCCAAAGTAGCATGAATAAGGAAAAATTATCATTCACCAGTGACATAAGGTCAACAAAAATTTCACCTCTCTCTGCCTGGGTTTTGAGTAGAAGAATATTTTCCCCCAAAATTCAAAACTTCCTTGGGCTTGAAGTTCACATTTCTTCTACCCTTATGACCTGAGTCCTCTGTGAGAAGAAACCACCATGAAAGTCAGTCCTGAGCTGGTGATTCTCATGGAGCACCAGAAGGAAGCAGATGCAAACCACTCTTCCAAAATCCTCCCACTACTTTCTGGAAGAAAATAAAAGAGTCTGACTTTGGAAAAGCCCATTTTTAAAGTTGTCATGATGAAAATACCATGGTATATGCTTACAGACAATTTCCCAGGGTGATAAATAGTAGAATCTGTAAATGGCAGGATTAAAACCTACAAATTTAAAACAATAACAACTTCAAAGAACACTATAAAAAAGCAAACTTAAAAAAGAGCAGATAAAATTTTAAAATGCCAATATACACTTTAAAGAGTAGTAATAAACAGCTGGAAATAGAATTAGTAAATTGGAAAAAAATCTTTAAAAATGACAAAAAATTTCATAGAAATAGAGAAGACATAAATAAGAAATATGATATGAATGTGAGGTTAGTAGACTTGGAAGACTGAAGGAGAAGGAGAGATATTTGTCAAATGGATTTACAGTGGAAGAGGATCTAGGTAACCCCAGTGATAATCCATGGTTACTTCCAAATTAACCACCTGGTGGCTTCCCTCCTCCCTAAGTAAAGAATCTTACTGTGAGTCCCTCAAAATTTACTGTGAGCTCCTCTAATGTCGCTGTTATTAACACGTGACTCATTGATTTGTTTCTGAATTATGAAGTTTTACCAACTATCTTGGACACATGTTATAAACTATAGCCAATGACTATAACTTATATAATGTACACCTCAAGGAACAGGACAGCACTGGTATGAGGAGTCCCTCCTTTCTCCTGAACTGATAAAAACCTCCAACTTGCAGGAGACTCTGGACTAAGCCAGATTTGCAGCTGTGTCTTCCCACATCACCTTCACATTTGACTTCCAACAAACATTTATCAAATTATTTCTGCCTCAATAGCTTTAATTTCTGTCAACACCAGAAACACACTGTTTCAAATCTATATCATATGTGACTCCTCAGCTATTTAAACTTATTGACTACGACAGTGAAATTGCAGAATACCAAAAACAACTCTAAAAGCAATCAGAGGATAACAGACAATCCACCAAACAAAAACAAAAAAGCAAAACTTGACTGTGACATTTCTCAGAAGTGTCAATAAAGGTGAGGAAAGGACATTGAAGTTATATCTCTAAAGATCTAAAGAAAAATAACCAGAACTTAGACTGGAATTCTATAGCTATCTAATGTCTAATAATGAAGAAAAAATAAATATATTCCCAGGAAAGGACCAAATGAATTTAACATTCATTTGTTATTTTCAGAAAAACATAACTGCTAATGTTGGAAGAAAAATGAACAAAGACAATAAAAGTCATGAATAAAACTAAAGCAGCATTGACTTACTTAAACAGCAGCATGATAATGACTAATTTAGGGGAGCAGAAAACAAAGAAAAATAAAAATATTGGGCAGTATTAATATGCTGCCTACAAATGGTTCTCAACTCTTAAAGGCAAAAACTTAAAAGATAGAGATGTTATCGTAAAAATTGGACAGCAAATGCCATGGAATCCATTTCAAACACTGACTCATTAAAAAAAAAAAAATTGCCCTCATGTGTGTCAAAACAAAGTTAGTCAAAGCCTACAGCCCTTGGGCTGTGGCCAGAAAGAATTGTGGCTCTGGTCACTGGGTCAAGAATCAACAAAGCTGAAGCATAAGCTGACAGTAATGGTGAACTTGACCCCGACACAGGACTTTGTGTAGGCCAAAAACACTGGAAGTTCATTTGGTGGAGGTGTGCAAAGCCATCACACAGAAGACAGATGTTGGGGTGCTTGCTGGTGCACAGCCACTCTCTCCCTCCCTCGCTTTCCCTCACCTTTCTTTACCTTCTGCCCAACATCTGTTGTTTTCAGGAGAAAAGTAATTAGGGATGGGACAAAAGGCTTCCTGTCCCCACTGTGGGACACAGCCATGCACCTTTGTCTTTCGGGAGCAGAATGGGTCCAGTCTTTCTGAACTTGTTGCCCAAGTCAGAATTCTGCCTAAACCCAGGGTACACCCACATTCAGGGCACACCCATATTCAAATGATGAATCTGAGCAAGGCTTTGAGGGAGGGCAGAGAGAGCAGAGAACCAAGGGAGCTTGTGATCGGGACCTTTGGACTGATTCACTGTACTGTCATTGTAACCTCCTCCATTAGATTTCTTTGTATTCATGTTTCATCTGCTACTCCTGTGAAAGCTCGTCAGTGTCAGAGGGAAATAGTCCTGCCGGAAAACAACCACCTGTAAGAAGTGCTTCTGCCCCAACCCCTAATGACCACTTCCAGCTGGGAGCATCTGTGACAAGTGCTGTGCTGAGGGCAGCCTCCAGCAAGGGAAGGCAGCCTCTCAAAGGTGCCCCATGTGGTTTCAAATTGTTGCCTTCCTGACACAGCTTCCGGGTAAGTCACTTTTGGAAGCAGCGCTTAGCTTTCTGTGGGCTTTTTATAAAAACAGGACGCCCAGCCTGTGGAAGCCTCACATGCCCCTCTGGGGTGAAGCAGTGGGACTCAGTGACTGGCAAGGTGGGAAGAAACCAACCAGTCTGACTTGTCAAACGGAAACTGAGCATCTTGGGTTTACGGGACAGAAATGGCACTTACTCCTGGAAAGGAAACTTCAACTCTTACCCTGTGGCCAAAGCAAGTGCTGATTCCTCGAGACCTCGGTCTGTTGCTGTAAATGCTGTGGCCTGGCTCATGGGTAGTTCGGATAAGCTGGTACCAGAGAGTGTTGCCTGGGATTGTGGGACTGGTCAACTCAGCAATAGCTATACAAAACTACAAAAGGTTGATTATGGCCCAAGGGCAGAAATCCAGGTTGTTCTCACAACCTTGGCCAGTGCTCCCTTTGGCCTAACACTTGGAAAAATATGAACTGCATGTTAGAGAAGGATTTCTTTCTGTCGTTTGTGAGGGGGAAAAAATGTGGCTGCTGATAATAGCTTTCCTGTCGCTACTGAAGACATCCACAGTGAGTACTCACTCTCCGAGGGACTGACTGGAGCCAGTTGCAGGTCAAGCCCACACTGCCCAGATCATGCCACTGTGCCGGCTCCATCATCAGACCACACATCACAACACACACGCCATCAGGAGCCAGATGTGGAGCGTGCTCAACATACCTGATGCCAAGATTATCGCTGCTTTCCAGCCTGGTAACTTTTGTCAGAAGTTGACGTGCCTAACCGCCCTTCTCCCCTCCCACGTGGGAGGGTGACTGGAAAGATCACCTATATATCTGTCTAACAAGGGTACAAGTGAACTTTTCTAGAACTAGAATATAAATGTTTTGATACAATGACTAAGCAAATGACATGAAATCTATGTTAACCAGCTTGATGAAAGTATTTCA
>CAUYQV010019349.1:0-30824 GCA_963574575.1 Galagoides demidoff | reverse complement strand
CTCCCTCCCTCCCTCCCTCCTTCCTTTCTCCTTCCCTCCATCCCTTTCTACCTTCCTTCCTTCCTCCCTCCCTCCCTTCCTTCTCCTTTCCTTCTTTCTTCCATCCTCCTTCCTTCCTTCCTCCCTTCCTTCCTTCCTTTTCTTTCTTTTTCCTTCTTCTTGCCCTCATTTCTTTCTTTCTTGCCTTTTCTCAAGATCCCCTCTTCCCTTTTCTTTCCTTTTCTTTTCCCGTCCTTCCTTTATTTTTTTTACCCCTTTCTTCCTTCATCTCTTCTTTGTTCTTTCCTTTAACTCAGAATTGATTTAGTGATTGCCTACTATGAGCATAATTTTAAGTCAGTTTTCCAAGTAATGAGCTGCTGTAAAATAAATTTAAAGTCCTATTCATTTCTTCACTTCTAGAAATGGCAAATGTTCAGTTGAAATATTTAAATAACCTTGAGATAACTGTAATGCCTTGCAAGGCAGATGCCAAGCATTTGGAGGATGGAGAGATTAGAGTTGGTTGACTTGTGCCAAAGTGGCTTCCTGAATTGGGGAAGAGAGCAAGTTTGGGTGGTGGCAGGGAGCCTGGTGCCTCAGGTGATGAACAGTCCTGGTCAAAGTAACTGTTAGCTTAAGGTAGAAACTACTTATTGAGTGCTTATTGTATGCCTCCACCAGGCTAAGATGCTTACCAATGTTAGGTTTAGAAATTTTAACAGCAGCTCAGTGAAGTAGGAAGCATTACAAAACATTGCAATCTCCAAGACACTTATATATCTTGTCTAAGTTCTCACATCTATGCAGTAAGAGAAACTATGCCAGGTTAGCCTAGCTCTCAATACCTTTTCTTAAGTACTACGGGTAGCTGTCTCTGAATCACTCAACAGGTGAGTGCTGTAGTAGATGAGATTAGAATTGAAAATGGAGGCAGGCTATGACTGGATCTAAGTACTGTCATATAGGGTTTGTTCTTTCTCATATAGGCAGTAAGAGGAATTGTAGATAGTTGTAGGGATATTATATAATCAAAACAAAATTACTACTTTCTATGTTTGGATTCTTTCTTTCGACCACAAGGGCCATAAGTGTCAAGTTACAGAAGAGCAAGTGCTATCTGCTTGTCAGTAGTTGGTACTCACGGAAACCCAGGGGATGCCCCTGTCAGAATCAGTGCACACCTACAGCTATGGAAAGCGTGGAAACTGCATGACACACATCTGCTCTGGAACTGGGCAAGAGCAATCTAGACAGGTAACAGAACTGACATGGTGCAGTAGGTACAGAAGCCAGATTGTGAGGGAACTGAGCAGTCACTGAGCTAAGTCCTCTAAAGGAATTGTTGTAATTGATCATTACCACCTCATGACGTATGGACTGCTATTTCCATTTCCAAGGAGCAACTGTGGCTAAAGGGTGAATGTCATGTCATTCAGGTAGCAGAGGCAGAGGAGAGATGTGAACACATTTTGACTTTCTGTCCCTATCACATTTCCCCCTTCTCCTATGAAGAAGATCTACTTACAGCTCTATGCCGCAGTGCTGCAGGAAGGCCCTGTGAGGCTAAATCAAAATGTAGTACTCCATAAGGTTTCATAAACAACATGGGAAGAAAAGCTTTGTGAAAATTTGTACAGTAGAATACTGTTATTATACTTTACAAGAAATATATGGGGCAACAAACCTGTTTTATATAAATAACTGAAATTACTCTTCAAAACAAACCAAGATATTAGGAGAAAAAATACTGACATTACTGTCATTTATGGAGACTGTGTTTATTATTACCACTTACCAGATGGGATTTTGCCTAATAAATTAATGGGCTGAATTTATAATTTACATGAGAATCATAGAATATTAGACACACTTCTTGGGAGCCGGGCATTGCCACCAAGTTGACTTTTGCAATAGAGGTGGAAATTCTGTGCCTTTCAGATTAAACACTCCAGTGGAGGATGGCTTCATCTTGAGAGGCTACAAACCTTGGATTAATTGCATGTTTTGTATAAATGTCAGTCACTGATTTAGTTTCGATAGATCTACACATGCCTTTTATGAGCTTGGGGAGAATTAAAGCATTGCTTATCATCAGTCTGCTTTGGCTGACTCCTGAAAAAGAAAAAAAACAGATGTCACCAGAAATCCATTTTTTCCCTTCTACTAGATTCTTCAAGAGACAACAAGCATATTCTTGTTTTTCTAAAACTATGAAAATAGTAAAGGTATTAAGAATGAAATTTGAGCTAATTTTTTTCATTCTCACTAAACGGGTAAGTTTAAACTGTGTGGATAACAAAATGTCTAATAAAGATACGATTTCATTTCCACACATTCCCTTGTTAACTCAGCCCCGTCCTTAGGATCTGCAGTTGAGCAGACATTCCTGTGCATTAGCATGAATGCTCAGATATAAATGCTTGATTTTGTTGTGGTAGTTACTTCAGAACACTCAAATATGCAGTGCATTTCTGCCACTTAATGGGGTTTATTAATTCTTTACAAGTTTATGAAACTGCTTACCTCTATATGAGCACATTTAACAGTTCTCAGCCACCACTGAACGTACTTGATATCGGCAACAGTCCAGTCACCTCACAGCTTCTGAGTCAATCCGGAGGACAGGCTGAGTCTCTAGTTACCTCAATATTCTTGAACCACAGTTTTATCATCTCTAACCTTTTGATGTGAATACTTTTCAGGGTTAATGTGAGCATTTATAAACCATCACTATTATTAGTGCTAGTTCACCAACCATGGGAGAAATACTATCGAGAAGATCTTCTTGGGATGCGCCTATGGCTGCAAAAAAAAAAGAAGAAGATCTTGTTTTCTCCCATGTCACTATTACATATTACATTTCTTTTCCTTTAACAACACCCCCATACTTAAGTCATGGTGCTCAAGTGTCACTGTCCCCTTCCTATCGCACCTTTCCTTATAATTTTCCTTATAATTCTTGCTCTTCTGTGCTCAGAAACTGAAGACCTGCCCAGGATTATAATCTGTGCAGAAGCTCTGCTACCTCCTGTCCGATTCCATGACTTAGATTTTTGCATGGTGTCCAGTTTTCAGTTTCTTACTGCCAGGACCTTCATGGCTCTCAGGCCACCTTCACGGCTTTGCTGATGTCCCTCTAAGGATCTTGGCTTCCTGAATTCTGCAAACGAGGCTTCCTAAGCCCTGGGTCAGACATCATTGTAGGTGACTCCCTGCCTCACTCTTAGAGGGGGATGTTGTCTCCATACACCCTATTTGTTAATTCAGCCCTAAATTCTTGCTATTCAGGCTAGTCTGTGTTCATTCCATCAAAAAATGTTCAAGCAATCTATCAATTAAAGGCAGTCTCTTCTTATAATTAAAGTAGTTGTTCTGGATGGCACAGGAAGTTCAAACCAGTTGGTCTGGTCACACAGAGGCTGAGTGCTAATAAACATAGTCCTGGGGAAAAGTGTGGGACTAAATGGAATTATCTCTAAATAAGAGTGATTTCTTTCTATTAATTTCTAAGATATGATGACATGTCAGCAGATTCTTAATGGATGAATAATTTTAGTGCCAATTTGTAACCATCCTTTCCAAAGATCACTTAAAAGCATTTTCTAGCCTGCCAATAATCTGTCACAGCATTCTGCCTGGATTCTTATTTGATTTGTAAAATTCTTTTTTTTTTTTAATTTTGGTATGACAAGAAATAATGTAAATGCAAGCAAAAGAAAAAAGATGACCACTTTTGAATATTGCATACCCTGACTCTTCATTCCTTCATGTCTTCAAATACACCAGTGTCATTAATATTAAAACAAAATTAAATTTTCTGTGGCCATTGATTTAGCATAATTGTTGGCTCTATTAGTTTTTAGGAAATAAGTTGAATTTCCTCAGGCTTAATAAGGCTTCAAGAGAATATAAAAATACTTTCATTTAAAGACAGATGCAAAGAGTTGCATTAAATTCATGGAAAACTATATAATTATTTCCAATTGTTGACTTTCTACAGTCATTGGTCACAGACCAGAAAGCCTGTTCAGGGCAAGTAGACGGTGTACATGAATGACAGATGTCGGACTGCGGGGGATGGGCGTCACCACTAGGGGTTTTGTCTATTCTTGTTTTCAGGTTATGTCTTGCAACATAACGGAATTCTGAAAACATCAGTACAATTTTGCTTTATTCATTTATCTCTGGTTGGGTATTTGCTCAATATAGCCCAGCTAGGCGTATATGCCCAAAATTTGCAGAGGGAGGTATCAAATAATATAAAAGTAAGGAGATTTCAATTCATTGCCCAGGGACACTTGTGTGCTCATTTACAGTTTGCAGTCCTCAAAGAAGCTTTATTTCCTTCAAAAATAGTAAGCAAGGCTGGGTGCAGTGCACCTGTAAACCTAGCACTCTGGGAGGCCAAGACAGGTGGATTGCTTGAGCTCAGGAGTTAGGGACCAGCCTGAGCTCCCTAGTAAAAACAGTAAAACTAGCTGGCATTGTAGCCAGGAACTTGGGAGGCTGAAGGGAAAGGCTAGCTTGAACACAAGAGTTTGAGGTTGCTGTGAACTGTGATGACCCCAGGGCACTCTACTCAGGGAGACAGGGTAAGGCTCTATCTCAAAATAAAGAAACAAACAAATAAATAAAATAACAGCAAAAGAAGCATCTCTGCTTTGCACCACTTTCTTGCTTAGCAATCAAATTACATGGTTTTTGTTGTTAATTTGTTAATTTGTTTTTTTGTTGTTAATTCCAAAAATTAATTCAAATATTCCCAAACAGCATGATTCAATTTGGAAATGTATGCATATATTTTTAAGGACTCTATAAACAGTCCACTGGCCATCCATGAACAGTAATACTAAAGGTGGTAATTAACAGAAGTTGCTCAGTTGGTACTTATTTTTCACAGTTAGCTTAACAGAGTTCAGTATAATTATACTATAACATTATTATGGCTATGAAAAGAGCAGTGAATGACTATAAGAAAAACCGTAGCTCTAGTTTTAACCATATACCAACTCAAGCATTAAGTAGCTGTAAGCGAACCATTAAGCCAGATCATGAAAATAAGCTTGCAATCACATTTCCAAGATCTGAAATAAGAAGTTAGAGGGATGAACTCTAACAAATTAATTCATTTCCCTTTGAAATTGGAAGTTGATGTATAGCCTTATTATTACAAATTTTTAATACTGAAAAAATGTTGAATTTTAATGTTTTTGTTTATAATTTATTGAAATAATCCCTTTTTTTTCAAGTGGTGAATTCAACTGATAGATTTTTGAATGTGAAAACAACTTTTCATTATTACAGTAACCCCACAGTCATTATGCACTTAGCTTTTAGTATAAGTGTAATTTAACAACATTGTATTTCTGTTCTGCAACTGCCTTCATGAGGGAAATGTAACCACCATTTTCCTTTTTTGTAGTGTCTTTGACTTGTCTTGATGTGAGAATTTTGCTGGCCTTATAAAAAGTTTGGGGCAATTCCTTTTTATCTGTTCTCGGATATAGCCTGAGTTAGCCCTTCCCAACCTTGTTGGTTTCACAGAAGACAATCTTTCCCAGGACTGGCTCAGGGGGGTCAATTACATTCTCATAAGGAGCAATCCCTCTCAGCGCCCTGTAGGGCTTGCAGTCCTATGGGAATAGCTCGGCCCTGGTGCAGTGATGGGGCCCGGCAGCTTTAAATGCAGATGACGCGTCAGGCCACCCCCAGCGGCTCCACTCCCGCTGTGTGGCCTAGTTTCTAGCCGGCCTCTGACTGATCCTGGTCTGTGGCCCAGGGCTTGGAGACCACAGGTCTATTCTATGTCTTTTTTTTTTTTAAAAACTTGTAAAAGCAATCAATTGTGAAGCCACCTGGGGATTTTAGGTGGTTCCCCCCATCCCACGGGAAGAATATAAGAATATACTTAATTGTATTTTTGAATAGATATTGGACATTTGAATTTTCTTTTTTTTGTGACTGTTTTGGTAACTTGGCATTTTCAAGGCATTTCTCTAATTTACAATATTTTTGAACGTGTTGATATAATTATTGTCAAAATATACTCTTATCTTTTTAATGTCTCTAAGACCTATAATAATTTATCATTTCTCCTCCTTTTTTTTTTTTTTCATTTTCTTTTTGAGACAGGGTATCACTCTCTCACCCTGTACATAGTGCCATGGTGTCAGCCTAGCTCACAGCAATCTCACCTTCTAGGTTCAAATATTCCTCCTGCCTCAGCCTCCTGAGTAGCTGGGAGTACAGGGGCCCTCTGCAATGCACAGCTAGTTTTTCTACTTTCAGTAGTGACAGAGTCCTGTTCCGGCTGTACTTGAACTCCTAAGCTCCTGAGCTCCAGGGACCCTCAGGCCTGCTCCCCCCAGAGTGCTAGGATCATACCTGTGTTTCCCTCCTTGAGATTGACAGGTCCTGTGTTCTCCCTCCTTCTTTTTCCTTTACTGAATAGTAGTTTTAAGGGGCTGATTAAATACTGTACATAGCCAACATTTGCCTTTATTGAGTTTTTCTTTTGTACTCTTGCTTTTTTGTTTTATTCACTTACGCTCTTCTTCTTCTTCTTCTTCTTTTTTTTTTTTTTTTTTAGAGACAGACTTTCACTTTGTCGCCCTTGGTAGAGTGCTGTGGCATCACAATTTACAGCAAGCTCCAGCTCTTGGGCTCAGTCGATTCTCTTGCCTCAGCCTCCCAAGTAGCTAGGACCACAGGCGCCCACCACAACACCCAGCTATTTTTTTGCTGTTGCAGTTTGGCAGGGGCCAGGTTGGAGCCTGCTGCCTTCAGTATATGGGGCCGGTGCCCTACCCACTGAGCCACAGGCGCCTCCTATGCTCCTCTTTTTTCTTCCTTCCTTTTAATTTGAGTTTATATTACTGTCTTTTTCTAATTTCTTAAACTAAATTAATGACTTTTTTTTGCCCTTCTTTTCATATGCTAATGCAGTACATTTTCCCTTTTTAGCTGATCTTTCAAGTACTCTTATGTCCTGTTTTTACTATTATTCCCTTAAAAACAATTTATAGGTCTATTTAATTTTATCTTTGATATATGGATTATTTAGAAGGGATTGTTTAATTTCAAGCAGCTGGGTTTTTCTACTTATTGCTATCATTTTGTTATTGGCTTCTAACCTAAGTATATTATGCTCAGAGCACATAGCACTTGTAATTTTAGTTTTTTGAAGTTTATTGAACCTTGCTTTATGGCCTAGCATAGAGATAATTTTTATAATTGATTTATATTTATAAAGTCACTGGGTATACATTTCTATCTATGTCAAATTGGCAAATCTTAAAAATTATATTAGTCATTCTGCTTGTTCTATTATTTATGGAGAGAGATTTGTTAAAATTTCAACTTCATCATTTTGCATTCTTTTTTACTTTTAATTTGTGCTTTATAAAATGTATGTACTTTACATGTATCAGGAAAATTTGTTTTATCACTTAACCACTACAGGTATATAATGTCTGCCAACAGTGCAAAGTCAATGGTTATCAAAAAAATAATATAGGGATGTGAGGGTGAAAATAGGTGTCCAAAGACAAAAGTCCAGAAAAGTGCTCCTTACACAATACAAAGAGGCGACCAATTGTGAAAAAACTTACGATGGTTTTGCCAGATCCTGACAGAGGGAAACTTTTGCATTTCCTTGATGTAGTACATAGGAGATACTCAATAGATAGTTGTTGAACTGATGAGAGTCCTAATGCACTTGTGTCTCCCTTGGTCTGAAACCTGAGTAGCCTTCTGTCTGTGCTCTTGCCGACTGGGTTGGCATGATCCACAGTAAGTGGTTTGAACCTGTGCACACAGACTCGCAAAGGCATCTTGGACCTGGACTCCAGGAAGGTCCAACATCTCTTCCTACTAGAAAGTATGATGATTCTGTAAAACACTACCCGCTTTTCCACTCTCCAGACTAGATGCTGTCAGTGGCTCTGCCGACTATCATTAACTGGCAGATGTACGTATAAGCAGCACCAGAAAATGCTTATTCAGGGCATTCTCAAAAAACTTTAAGCCATCTCCCATTACCATCTACGGTTAAAAATGAAGTAAAACAGTGGTTTTCAAATATTTTGGTCCCAGGACTCCTTTAAAGTATCATTATTATTATTATTATTATTATTATTATTATTATTGTTATTATTTGAGACAGTCTCACTCTGTCTCCCTGAGTAGAGGGCCATGGCTTCATAGCTCACTCATAGAAACTTCAAACTCCTGGGCTCAGCCTCCAAAGTAGCTAGAACAACAGGTGCCTACCATGATGCCTGGCTTGTTTTTCTCTATTTGTAGCAAGATTTGTCTCTTTCTCAGGCTGGTCTCAAGAAATCCACCTGTCTCAGCCTCCCAGAGTGCTAAGATTACAGGTGTGAGCCACCATGCCCAGCTTTATATTCTTAAATATTATTGAGATTCTAAAGAACTTATTTCTATGATAGGCATATAGGTCTGTATTTTATCTGTATTAGAACTAAATCTGAGACATTTTTGAGAGACATTAATTTATTTAAAGATAACAAAAACACATTACACATTAACAAGAAGAAAATGTTTTATAAAAATAATTATTTTTTTCATAGATAAAAATTTGGTGAGAAAAGTGGAATTATTTTATACTTTTCAAACCTCCTCAATCTCTAAAATCTCTAAAATAAATTAATAAAAGACTGCTGGACTCTCCAGTCTGCCTCTGAATTTAATATGCCACAGTATTTCTCCAGCTTTATTGAGGTATATTGACAAAGGGAAATTATACATATTTAAGGTGTATAACATGTAGATTGGACGTGTATAAATTACATGGTAATTAGAACAATTTCATTAATTAACACGTCCATCACCAGCCACAGTTGGGATTGGGGGGTGGGAGGTGAAGGACAATTAAAATTGCTTTCTTATAAACTTCCAAATAAGTAATATAATATTATTAACTACAGTTATTACCGTCTGTGCATTAGATACCCAGAATGTTTTTAATCTTATAACTGAGTAGTGGCTTTTGGTCATCATCTGCCCATTTCTCACCCTATCCCATCTCACTCTGACCCACTGATGACCCTCCTTCTACTCTGCTTCTCTGAGATTTTATTATTATTATTATTATGCATAGTTTAGATCACAGGGTCATTACCTTTCTGTGTTTGGCTTATTGATTTAGCATAATGTCTTCCAAGTTCATCCATGATGTTGCAAATGGCAGGATTCTTTTCTTTTTATGGCTGAATAGTATTTTGTTGTATGGATACCATATTTTCCTTACCTACTCATTTGCTGATGGACCTTTAGAGTTGTTTCTATACACTGGATATTGTGAATAATGCTGCAGTAAACAGGAGGGTGTAGCTATCTCTTTGAGATGTTAACATTATTTTCCTTGGATATATACCTGGAAGAAAATGTATAAAAATTTGAATCCAGTGTCTAGAATTGTACATTTTAGTATCATGAACTCTTTCAGAGAAAGAGAAAGACGGCAAGTAGGGGCTTTATACTTCCAATATAAATTGAAGTTAAGTTCATGGGTATTTTCTGATGTAGTCCTTATGTAAATAATACTCAGTACTCAGGATAGATCATTTCAAACAGAAATAGAGAAAGGAAAGTTACATTTGGGAAGTTCTAGAGATAATTGAGACCACACTAAGCACTTATATGTATCATCTCATTTAATACTCTCAAAAATCCATAAAATGTGACTATCCAACATAGAATGAAGTTGAAACTGAGGATCAAAGGATATTAATATGCAGAAGATCACCTGGCTTGTAGGCCAGAACCAGAATTCACACACTTTTTTGTTGAAGCCAGAACCATTTCACACTTTATCTCTCTTCCCAAAGCTCCCATCTCCATACACCTACTATCCCTGCCATTTTTCTCTCTTTTTTAAAAATTTAAGCTTATTGGTGGCTAGGCATGTTTTGTTTACATGCTTTTGTTTTTGGACAGATTGAGTCAAAGTTTCCCCCCCAGGTCGTCACAGAACATACTAGCTAGCCAATATTTTGTATAGCTGAGTATGCACATATAGCATTTTATTAATACATTCACTGGAGGGCACTTGGGCTGTTTCCATGTCTTTGTGGTTGTGAATTGTGCTGCTATAAACGTTCAAGTGCTGGTGTCCTTTTTGTGCAATGACCTTTCTGCCTTTGGGTAGTACCTGTCTTGGGGTTGCTGGGTCAAAGGTCTACTTCAGGTTCTTCTCAAATGAACTTCTACTAATATTCAACAAACGCATGGGGAAAAAAGTGCCTGTATTACAGACAAAAAAAAAAGTTTGTAATTATTAGAGAAATGCAAATCAAAACCAAAATGAGATATAATACAACACAAATGAGAATGGCTCTTGTTATCAATAAAAAGTCCCAAAACAAAAGAGGCTGGGGTGGATGTGGAGAGAAAGGAACTCAGGGAACTCATGCATTGCTAGTGGGACTGCAAACTACAACAACCTCCAAGGAAAATTGTGTGGAGATTCCCTCTGCCAAATTTTTGTTGAAAATCTCTCTCTGAATATCATGGCCTATTTATTTGGCTCAGTAGACTAGGTTCTGGCTCATTAGGAATAATATATGTCAGAAAAACTTCAACGTCAGTGCGGCTCATTTTTGTTCTATCAATAAGCCTCTTTTTCTTTTGTTCATGTATACAAAAAAGATGAAGCACTTAAACGATAGCTTATTCAAATACCACAATAAGAAATATGCTTTTCCCATCAAAACTCTTTCCATCTTACTGTTTTACCATTTGTACTTGTCATTTTGTCTCCAAACTAAGATTACTTCTAATAAGAATCCTTGTCTACAGATTGATTTCAATTCATTTCATAGATTTGGGTGGGTTAACAGCTACTTGTCCCGTGATTTTGGCAACTTGTTAATGTAATGGGTATGATGTAATAAAGATTTCACTGCTGGGTGCTGAAGTGACTCTCCCTATGAAGGAAAGTTGTTTTGATTAACAAATGACAAGTGACACTTGAATTCTTACTGATTTTCACTGTTGTTCTGGTATAACCATTCACATTCATTATTATGACATAGCCTTAGCCTATTTGCATTGTCACAAAAAGATGACATCTAAAATTGTTTTTAAAATGTATCCACCACTATATAAAATTGCCATTACTGGGCTAATCTCCAGTACTACTCAAGATTTCATTTGCTATATTAGAAAATAAAATAAAATAAGTATCATATTAAAATTATATTTTCAATGTAGTCTTAAAGGTATATTAATTTAGTTAAAAATATTACTGAACTTTGGTTGTGGTTTTCAATTACTACCATTTGCTAAGTGCAAGCTGATTGTAGTTGGAGTTATAGGATATACTGAAAAGGGTAAAATCTGATTTTTAAAAGCACACTTTTTAAGATTAGCAAAATACATTAACAATTTTTATGTTAATGACAAAAAAGAATCATTGTTAGTTTAGATACTTTTAAAAAGTCTCAGTAAATATGCTTTTTCTGAAAGGGCAGTAGAAGTTAGCCACTTTAATATAATCTTATTGCAATGGAATACATTTCTTACAACTATTTATTCAATAATCTATTCCCTTACTTGAATCTGTTACTCACTTATTGGAATCGTGACACTTTTAATCAAAAGTCTCTGTAAGTTTCTACACCATCCAAGTTTCTGTCATTGCATTAGAAAACCAAGCAGATGAAGTTGAAGACTTGTAATGTCCTACTGATTGGATTAATTTGTCCATTTTGTAAGTCGGGTTTTAGATTTATTTCAGATAAATTAAAGTAATGTAATCTGAAAAGTGACCTTTGACAACTATACTCCCTGAAAAACAGAGAGATTCTCAGAAGCAGTCTGCTATTAACAGTAAGCGTAATGTTCCTGGGCAGGACTTGTACATTCTATGAAATCTTATTAGTCTCCATGCCTCAGAGGGCTCTCATTTTAGTCAGTAACATTTCTTCCTTCTAAAATGTATTCTTAAGTGCTTTACCACGAGACGCTCTGTTGCATGTTTTTCCTGCAGTCCAGATATACAGTCACTGTTAAGCAGAGATGAAATTATCTCCCCGGCAAGTGTGTGCCAGGGTCAAAGATGCAGAGTCATAATCCTGGATTTTTTTTCTTTTTGGCACAAGTAGCATTAGATGTGTTGACAGTTTATTTCTATATGTTTTTGTTCTTAATTCTAACTTTCTATTTTATTGTCGTGTGGAACTTAAGTTTAACATAAATATGAAAACAATTAAACGACACTGAGCATCACTTTGTTCCTGGCACTGAGCTTGGGGCACTGACGCCCTCAGCTTGCCTCTGTCACTCGCAGAGGAGACAGTTACATACCATGGTCTTGGTTTCAAGGAGTAGTAATATCCCTGTGGATAATCTACTGCTGTACTACTTTTTTAAAAAAGTGGAATATAAAGAACCTGTTTACTTCCTTCTTGTGCATATGGTTCCCAAATCCTGAAATTTGGTCTATTGTATTATTAAAATCGTTTCATTTATCTCCCTAAGTCTCATTTTGTCAGGAGCATAAAGTCCTCCTTCTACCAACTGCACATGATCTAATTTGTAGTTATTTTACCCAGATACTGTCCTTCAAAAGCTCAATATTTTGATTGCTTTTGGAAAACATCTAAGCCTGGGAAACTGCCTGTTCCTTCTAAATAGTGTGGTTAGTGAAGTCTGAGCTGCAGTGTATCACAGAAATTGGACTTACTAAATCTAGGACGATTTATATCTTGATTGTGTCATCTGAGTTTCCATTTCCTTTGCTATAAAATGTTACCAGTAGTAGTCACATGACATTGTGTCTGGTGACCAAGCACAATGTTTTGATTCTAAATACAGTACTTAATTTACGGGTACTATTTTATTTTAGAAATTAAGAAGTAGTTGATCAAGAAATCATGGTTTCATTTGGCGTGCTACTTAGTGGCTGGGTGGCACAAGAAGGTCATGGAATTCTCTCTTTCCCTTTAACCATTTAATTTCTTGTTGTGAAATATGTTAGCAAGTAATCATGTGTTTTGTCTTAATAGTTTCAATTAAAATTAAAAACTAAAAGATGAAAGTAACACTCTGTCCTAGAGAGTCTTTAAATTCATCCTACATGATTCACAATTTTGTTAGATTGATGCCAAGTCAAATAACGGCTTTAAGGAACTGTTTGACTTTATGAAACTATATGAGAAACATCGACTGTGCCATATGAGTGCCTGTGTGTGTGGTTTTATTTTTTGACTTTATGGTACTATATGAGAAACGTCAACTGTGCTGAATGATTGTCTGTGTGTGTGGTTTTACACACACGTAAGAAAATCTCAGTGGGCAGCAGTAAAAACACTGATTTGTTCCCCTGTGTAATGCTAATATCTTTCTGGAGATGTTTTCCTTCCCCCTTCATTTGCAATTTACTCTTGGCACTCGATCTGGTGGTAGAAATGCTACATGCATCACTTCCTCCAATTCCCACATCAGTGTTGCTCTGTGGATCACCCAGGAGCAGGTGTTGAACACTGATATAAACAGAATTTTGTCTACCAAAGCCAAAATCCTCCCAGTTCTAGTCTCCGTTGGCCAATGGAACGTTAATGCCAAAATTACTTCCAAATTCAAGTCTCAGGCACAACAGTTCATTTTGCTGCCTGCCAAAACTAGCGTCCCATGGAAACACTTATTTTGAAAATTAAATCAGAATAAAACTTTCTGTCAAATAAATACCTATGATTTTAGGTAATACAGTCCTATTTTTGTAGCTTTCTCTGAAATTAGTAAATTGAGATTATATTTTAATTCTTTAATAACATTTCTCATTTAACATAGAAAACTGCCTAATTATAGCAGAACTATTTCCTGTGAATACCAAAACATTTATTGTGGGGGAAAAAAGGATCGGAAAACCTATTGAAATTCTCAATAAACCTATTCATGTTAATATTCCAAGTGATTTGAATTGATTTTAAATAGAATTCTTTGACCAAATCATTTGTATAAATGAGACTTTGATGAATGAATGCTGATTAATTTAAAAAACTTAGATTGGCTCGGCACCTGTGGCTCAAGTGGCTAAGGAGCCAGCCACGTACACATAAGGTGGCAGGTTCAAATCCCCAGCCCGGGCCCGCCAAACAACAATGATGGCTATAACCAAAAAATAGCTGGGTGTTGTGGTGGGAGCCTGTGGTCCCAGCTACTTGGGAGGCTGAGGCAGGAGACTTGCTTGAGCCCAGGAGTTGGAGGTTGCTGTGAGCTGTGATGCCACAGCACTCTACCCAGGGTGACAGCTTGAGGCTCTGTCTCAAAAAAAAAAAAAATTTAGATTGGAGAGTACATAACTGCTAAACAATGAAGTCATATTGTCTCTTTAAATCATTGTTTTGAAAGAAAATATGTATAAACAAATAATTGAATAAATTCAAAATACAAGTTTATGGAAACAGCAGTTTAGGTCATAATTCTCAACTGCTTTTCCAGTTTTTTCCTTTTAACATTTAGGAATAGCAATCAATACCTACAAGGAAATCAGGGAAGTATTACATGGGAAGTAGACTCTCAAGTTAAGGAAAAAATGTATTAAGATTATAATATTTAATATATGCTGATAAAAAAGATGAATAAATGTCACATTTCTTATAACTGCAGAAGTCAAATGTGACTTGAGTATTTTAATTTTTTTTTACAGATTTTTCCTTTCTTAAAATGTGTATAACTTTTTTGGCACCTCTGTATATTCTAGAAAAACCCATAGATTCCGTATGCCTTACAATATACTTCCTTAAAAAAATCTGAATGCACAGAATAGTAAGAGAAATCCCCCAGAGCACCAAAACTCTACAAAGAGAACTGTGATAAAACCAGAAACCTAGAAATTTGAAACTTGAGAGAAGATGGCACAGTGAGCAATCGAGGAGCTCTGAGTCACAGAAGCGATTCTTAAAAATCTTAAAAGACTTTGACTCAGCAGTTCATAGTTTTCTCATAATAAGAGAAAGTACTGACAGCTTCTAGTTTAAGAATAATTTCTCTTTCAAAAATTCTAATCTCATTCCATCTCTCCTAGAAAACAGTTCAAGAGGGGAGACTTTTTATGTTTGTATAATTACAACCGCAAATCAGGCACAGATGACCTCTGGAAGGGGCATTACATAACAACTTTACTTTTGGAAATGTGAATATTATAAACAAAATATTGGCAAAATAAATTATAATAGCTAAAAATTATAATGTATTCTATTAAGTAGAGTTTATTGTAGGAAACTTTGGAATATAAAACTAATTTAACACTAAAAACTCTATCTAAACCAACATGTCAATATTAATATGGTGGATTTTCTTAATAAGGGCATCTGAATTTCTAGTAAAAATTGTTAACATGAAGATGGGAGAAACATCTTTAACCTGATATATTCATAATACAATGTGGCTGCCTGCCATCACTCTTTATTAAATAATTCATTAAATGTTTTCTAGAGGTCATAGGCTACAGAATAACATGAAAAATCTAAATGACTAGAAAGGAAGGAACAAACTTTCATTATTTGCATATGACATAATGTTTTTATAGAAAACAAAAATGGTAAAATGTATTATAATTAGTAAGAGAGCTTAGCAAGATTACTTTATAGAATGACTGAATAGTATTCCTCTACATTAGCAATAAGCAGGTAAATATTTTACTTTTAAAGCATAGTTTTATAATAACCTTGACCAGATATTTGAACTTTGTCTAAATATTAAACAACAGACATTCATTTATTTCTCACAATTTTTGGAGGCAGTGACATCCAAGCTCAAGGCCCTATGGTGCCTGGGGAAAGGCCCTCTTCCTTACAGTGGGGCCTCTAGTTACATCTTTGTATAATGGAAAAGGCAAAAATGTCCCCCCCACTTTAATAAGGGTACTAATCCGATTTATGAAGACTCTGGCCTTATAATATTATGACCTCCCAAAGACTGTAATCTTAGGAGTGAGGATTTCAACATATAAATTTTGGGGGTATATAAACATTTGGACCACAGCAATAATATTAAGGACTCATTGTTATTTTATCCTAAGGGTGGCATTTCTTTCCAGATTATTCTTTAGTCTCTAGGTAAGTGCAATTACAATCTTGATGTGGAAATGAATTTAAGAGCAAAAGAAAAATATGATATTCTTGAAGAAGAATACTAGGGTGACTCACTATTTTGGAAATTAACACATAAACTAATAATAATGAAACAGCACATTATTGTGGAGATTGAACAAAAGGACAAATGGAGTTGAAATGGGAGCTCAAATCCATACACACATGGAAACTCAGGTATGACAGATTGTCATTGCACATTAGTGGGGAAGATTTGATGAGGAGTTCCAGGACAATCATTAAGGTGGGAAAAGAAATTGCCTCCTGACACACACACACCCCTCTAGGCAAACAATGAAATGTAAAAACCAATTCCTTAAAACTTTTAGAAAAAAAGTAAAAATCACCTTCAGTTTGAAAAGGGTATCTTAAGCATGTCAGAAAATCTGCAAAATGTATCACGTTACAATTACATACATTAAAATTATGGATGTTTGCTCATAAGATAAGACTTTGCAAATGGAGAGAGAAGCCAAAAACTGGGAGTGGTCATGTGCCATGAGGTGGCTTAAAAAGGATTATCCATGGCACACAAAGTCTTCTGTAAATATGTGTAAAACACAGAGCAGCTGTTGTGCAAGAAAGAAAGATGACTAGCTAAATGATATCTGAAAAGGTCCTCACTGAGAATCAAAATCCAAATTAAAACCACAAAGGGATACAATTTAACACTCATTCAACAGCAAAAGTTAGATGCACTGACAGTGGGTGGCACAAAATGTTTTGGAAAACTACTTAGCATTTCCTGCAATCCAGTGACTGTAGTTTTGAGGTAAATGCATAATAAAATACAAGTTCACATCCATCACATTGCCAAAAGTACAAAACAAAACAAAATAATGGGAAACACTAAGTGTTGATGAGGAATGGGTGAATAGGAGCTCTCAGTGAGAGCTGGTGGGAGTGTAATCAAAATCCTTTTCAGGCTCGGCGCCTGTGGCTCAAGCGGCTAGGGCGCCAACCATGTACACCCAAGGTGGCGGGCTCGAATCCCCAGCCTGGGCCCGCCAAACAGCAATGATGGCTGCAACCAAACAAAAATGGCCAGGCGTTGTGGCGGGCGCCTGTGGTCCCAGCTGCTTGGGAGGCTGAAGCAGGAGACTTACTTGAGCCCAGAAATTGGAGGTTGGTATGAGCTGTGATGCCATGGCACTCTACCCACGGGGATAGCTTGAGGCTCTGTCTCAAAAAAAAAAAAATCCTTTTCAAAGCTTTTGGGGGGTGTATTTCTCACTAAGATTATATAGGTACATATCCTATGGATCAATAATTGCTTGCCTAGAGAAACTTTCACATAACTTCCATCAAAAATATGAATAATAATGTTCAGTGTGACATTGTTTATAATAATGAGAAACTAGAAACATATTTAAAATATTTATCTCAGAAGAAATGGTGTAAAAAAGCCAAGAGGAATATAGAAACCCAATACTGAAGTATAAAAGCAAGTCTCTAAACAATGTATAAGATATTATTTGTATAAAAATAAAACCACACAAAATTAAAGTATGAATTATTAAGCATATATGCATACATATATATAAAATTAAAGCACTGGGAAATTAAAAAAATCAGCCTGATGATTACACTGGGGATCCAGTGAGTGACAAAGGGCTTCAATATTATTAGGGATGTTCTACTTCATACTTTGGAACATTCCTTTTATTATTCTTTAAATTTTATGTATGTTATAGATTTTTAGGTATTCAAATTATTTAAAAATATGAAAAATGAAGTTATAATGCAAAAAAATATATATCCATCCAATTAAAAGTTAGTAATGCATACATCTTTCCACTCAGTAATTCAGGTTCATACTGAATAACTTTTAAAATTCTTCAGAATTGGGACAAATGACTGATTTTTCGGCTGAGCACGTGAAGCAGCTTTGATTTGCCTTTTGAGGTTGTGTGGTGTAACATATGCATCTTAAAACATTCAATGTTTTGTTGAGTGGCTTGCACTATAAAACACTTTGGAACCGAGACCAATAAAAGGAACGGCAGATCAAGCATCTTGCACACTCCCTGGTGGATTTATGGAATCAATTAACTGAATAAAAGAGCAAACAAAATCTAAAGCAGTAGTCTCCTTTCTCTTCTCCTTTTTCACTTACTGTTGCCCATGTATAGCTAAATTTGTGTAAGTAAAATGTGTATTCTGAAACGTCACCTTATTTGCATCCAAAAGAACATTATTGACCTATCTTTCTATTACACATTTCTCATCAATTTGAGTAAAGTTTTAACTCAGTTTACTGCTGAGTGATACCCCCCTCTGCAGGGAGAACGCAGCGGAGACAGCCAGGCGGGGGAGGACAGACAGGGCACAGAGTCAGGTAGAAACAGACCAGGCCTCCCAGGATGGAAAGGGGGATCCTTCCATCAGCTCCTCTGTGAAATGTAAGCGGCACTGCTGACTGGTTCAACTAGATATTTAAAAAGAAAAATAGGAAAAGGAAAAAAAAAATGAACGAGTATCTTTAAAAACATAAGCAGCTGGGAAGGCATTCTTCCTGCATCTTCCTGTGTAGGCCGACTGAGCTGTGTCCGCAGACCGGCCTTCTGTCTCCAGTAATTCTTTCCTACACTTTGTGTCTATTTCTTGTTTCTTTCCAGGTGTATATTTGTGTGTGTGTGTGTGTGAGGGGTTCTTAAATAAACAAGGTGGAGAAAGAGAAGTATGTGGGAGAAAAATAATGTATGGGCAAAACTAGCCATAGTATCAAGACAAACACATGTGAATAGAAAGAATGGCCGTAAAATTCTTATGAGAGGGTATAGTTTGCCCCAAAAGGGAGCTGATTGTTCTCTATATAGTTACTTTTCATTCTAGCAGTAAGGGGGAAAAAAATGTTATTGAGATTAAATTATTAAATTATTTTTATTATGGCCCCATGTTTGATTCTGATTTATTCATTTAATTTCAAGTCAATGTGAGGATACAAACAACTAGGTTACAAAGTTTGCATTTGTTAGGTAGAGTCCCTCTTGTAGTTGTGTCCTGTACCCAAGAGGCGTGCCATACATTGTGCCCAGTAAGTGACAGCTCACCAATCCCCTTCCCTTTTCCCCCAATTTCCCCCCCCCTCAACTTAAATCGAATTGAGTTTTTTTTTAAAGTGGGTTGTATTAGGTCCTCTACTGGCTTCATAGTAGTATTGAGAACATTTGATATTTACTTCTCCATTCTTGTGGTGCTTTACTAAGAAGAATGTGTCTCTACTCCATCCAGGTTAATACAAAAGATCTTTTGTATGGCTGGATAGTATTCCATGGTATACATATACCACTGTTTGTAATCCGTTCCTGGGTTGGTGGACATTTATATTTTTTCCATACTTTGGTGATTATAATTGAGCTCTGATAAACAATCTAGTGAAAATGTCTTTATGATAAAATGATTTTCTTTTCTTCTGGGTAGATGCCTAGTGATGGGATTGTGGGGTCAAATGGGAGGTCTAATTAGAGTTCTTTGAGGGTTCTCCATCCTTTTCCAAAGAGGCTGTATTTGTTTGTAGCCCATCAACAGTGTAAAATGTTGCCCTTTCTCCATATCTGTGCCAGCATCTGTAACTTTGGGACTTTGTGATGTGGGCTACTCTGTTTTAGATACTATACAAAAGTTTTTAAAAAAATTTTTGCTGACTTCTAAAATGTCACAAACTAAAACAGTGTCACTATGAATT
The DNA here is from genome assembly GCA_963574575.1 of Galagoides demidoff. Taxonomy (NCBI): domain Eukaryota; kingdom Metazoa; phylum Chordata; class Mammalia; order Primates; family Galagidae; genus Galagoides; species Galagoides demidoff. The sequence continues at coordinate 11,036 of CAUYQV010019349.1, read as the reverse complement.
GTGGGATAGGTATGGAAATAAGTATATAAAGTTCAAAAATGACAGCAGAAACATTAATTTCATACTGGTTGGCAGTGTGTTTTGAGTTTGCTCATAGCATCGTGTAATTTGGTATGTCAAGTGTACCTAAAGAGCTCTCCCTGTATTATTTTAAAAAGCAATAGCCATATGTTAATCTCATCATTTATAGGAAATCATATTAAGTACAACACAAAATTGCCTCAGCCAGCATGACATCTAGTTTCGGAACTGAGTTTTAAAACAATTATGTTGATGTTGATAGACGAATCAGACCTAATAAAAGAACTAGTGGGCATTAATCACTCTTTTATGCAGTTCCATAGTGCTTTATTATTTCTTAATTTAAGAAATTAATTCCTTCTGCTTTGATTTAGTATAATTTCTGTGCAAGTCCATCACTTCTACCAAACTGTAAATTTCTTATAATAGGGTCCTGTCCCATTCATCTTTCCGTCTCCCACAACACGTGTGATTAGTTGCTTATACACACTATTCAGCAGGCATATTTCAAAAGAATAAAGATTCTTTTTTGTTGTTGTTGTTAAAGTGTGCTTTTTAAATGTCTTTCAGACATTTCACACAACTGGATGAAAGTGAAGATGACATGGAGATTTCAAAACAGATTAAGACTCGTTGGACTTCTTTGGGCCTGGAAGACGTACAAGTTGTAAATTACTCCGTGCTGCTCAGCCTGCCGGGCCCTTCCCCCAGCACTGTGACTCTGAACAGCAGCGGTCAGTGCTTCCATCCTAATGGCCAGCCTTGCAGCCAAAAAGCCAGAGAAGGCAGCAGCCAAAATCCGCTCTACTCCTATGCAGCCTATTCTGCCAGAGGAACTCTCAAGGTAATATAACCATTTGTCTCTGTCATTTCCAGTGAATGGAATTAGAAAACAACAGCTTTCATCTAAATTGTACTAACTGGCAAAATGCAACATCAAAAGTAACCATTAAATGTTCTCAGTGTGGAGGTGCCAAGAAAGAAAAGGAAGGTTTGGATTGCTTGACCCTTTTCTTGTCATATTTTGAAAGTGAAAACATGTTAGAAGAATTTAATTCCCAGGTGTTGAATGTGTAACTGAGTCATTCACATTTCTCAGACCATACAGTGCAAATCTATGTCATCCTGTGGTTTTGAAGGGGTACATTTTAATACATTGCTCTGGAGAGAAAGAATAGAAGTGGAGAGGGTTCTATTTGGGGATTGTCTACACACACAAGAGATGAAGTGGGAAATTGGTGCAATTATATACATCTTTAATATTTGAACCACAGTACTTCTGCTTCCATCATGGAAGTCACAAGCAAGAAGAAGCTAGATGTGGATTATGTCTCTACGTTTTCTGCTTTGTAATGCTGTGTTTTTATTTAATGCTGACTACTTTTGCATTTTTTCACTGAATTTTTATTAAATCATAACTGTATACATTTCCGGTGTACAATGTGATGATTTGATGTACAATGTGGAATGCTTAAATCAAACTAATTAACATAATCATCACCTCACTTAATTTTGTGGTAAGACATTTATAATGTACTCTTAGTTGTTTTGAAATCCACCCATGCATTGTGCACATTAGGTGAGATCCCAGCTAATTCCCTACCTGCACTCACCCTTTCCCTCTCCTCCCTGCTCCCTCCTCTCCCTTCTTTCTTTCTGGACTATCTTTGTGTTTTATCATTTGTATGAATGTGTGTTTATATATTGGTTTCATAATAGTATTGAGTACATGATACTTTTTTTCCTGTTATTGAGATACTTTACTAAGAAGAATATGTTCTAGATCCATCCAAGTAAACAAAAGATGTAAGGTCTCCCTCTTTTTTATGGCTGCATAGTATTCCCTGGTATACATTACCACAATTTGTTTACCCATCATGGGTTGATGGGCATTTAGGACGCTTCCCTGCCTTGGCTATTGTGAATCGGGTGGCAATAAACATTCTGGTGCAATTGTCTTTGTTGTAAAATGATTTTTGTTCATCTGGGTAGATACCTAGTAATGGAATTGCAGGATCAAATGGTAGGTCAACTTTTAATCCTTGAGAATTCTCTATACTTCTTTCCAAAAGGGCTGTATTAGTTTGCAGACCCACCAGCAGTGTAGAAGTGTTCCCTTCTCTCCACACCCATGCCAACATCTGCAGGTTTGGGATTTTGTGATGTAGGCTAAACTTTACTAGAGTTAGATGATATCTCAAAGTGATTTTGATTAAATCTCAGCTCTGCAATTATTGACTGCTACTAACCCATCTTGACCTGAGTGTCTTCAGCTCTGAAATGGGGATAATAACAGTTCCAAGGTCAGAAGGTGGTTGTTAGAATTAAATTACCTAATGCACGTAAACTCCAGAGGACAGGGTGGAGCCCATAGTGAGGGCCACACATGAGGCAGATACAACAACGCTGAATTAGTCACCACTTTCCTCTGTGCCGGCAAGTCTTCTGTCTCCAAGTACAAGTGTAATTTTAATAAATACATTTAGTTTTCTATCAAACTATAGACTGCCTCATTTAATACAAATGAAATGATGTTATGTTTCTCATTGTTAATGGCACACATTTTTAAGAATCCAACTTATTAGCTATGATTCATTTAAAATTGCCTTGTAGAAATATTCAAAATAACATACAAGGGCAAACGTGTTTCTGTTCTGTTTCTCTCTCGGGTGGGGCGGTGAGAGTGGAGCTTCACTGACTCAGTTTGCTTCTATTTCTGTGGGGTCATGTTTTGACACATAGCAGAAGGATGCAGATAATTCTGACACGCAACACCTTGAAAGTCTCACCATTAGTTGAAATTTGATATAAGATTAAATGTCTGCAGCATCTCTGGCGTAGGAATCACATAATTTGATTTGATTAATGTACCACGATTTCTGGAGGCAACAGTGCAAACACGTCTGTGCACTAATGAAGAGAGGAAGGCGGCCCATGCTCTCCTTGGCTCAGAAGCCCAGCAGTTACCCCAGATATTTCTTTCAGACTCCTGCCCCTGCATAAGCCCTGCACATTTTCAACCCAACTCTTTATCCCAACTGGTTCAAGTCAAAGCCATTTCCTCTCCTAAACGCTTGGAACAATCTAAAGCCCCCGAGAGGGCCTCTGGAACCTTCCCATCTCCTTGCGTGTCAGTCTCCTCTGCCAAACACTGAGTGTTCCCAGGCTGTGGTCAAGTGGAAGAGCCATGAAAGTATAGCTTCTGTACCCATTTGAGTAGCAGAGTCCTCTGTAATAATCCCCGGAGTTCAGGGGACCGGAGGTAGCAGAAGATTAGGGTATTTTGCCACATATAAGGATGTGTATATACCTGGGCAGTCTACAGCCCAGAGCAGGACCGCAGGGCCTCCGCAGCCAGCCCGCCCTCCCACCTGGGCCGCCTGGCGTTGTGGTCTGGAGGACCCAGGATCTGGTGGGATCAGGCCAGAGTGGTCTCCCCAGGTCTGTGGTCAGGGGAGGGGGTGGCCGCCTGGAAGGGACTAGGAGCCCTACGTGGGCCCGTGGAACCCACCCCGCTGCCCAGGGTCCACCAGGACCAGCCCCGGTGGAGGGGCGAGAAGGGCTCCAGGAGTGAGGGGAGGAGCCGGCTGCACCATCTGCATGTTTACCAGGGAGCCTTGGCCCTCTGAGGGGCTCTCCCCGCTGAAGGGCATTTTCCTGAAAGTTTGGGTAAAATACACACTATATGAGTTTGCATCATACATGGGACATGGTTATGCAGCAAAATATGGTGAATAAATTTCATGTATATGAGTCCATCACAGAGAAATCTCCCTCAATGCCCTGACTTTCAGAGTCCAAATTTCACACTGACCAAGGAAAGAAATATTGTATCTCTCTGTAGATTCCTCTGGATTCCAGAGTCCCTTACAGGAACGGCTGGTTGTTGGTCTTACTAAGTGACAGATTCACTAGATCTAGAAAATTAGTTTTATGTCACTGTTCCTTTGTACTTAGAGCTTACTGCATAATTGGGGGAGGGGTGGTCAGAATGAGAGAGGAACACTTGGATAAAAACCAGTTTGCTTTGGTTTAAAAGGTAAAGTAGCAGACACGTGTGCTCCTGATTTGTGATTTGTACTCACCACCAGCAAACCCATATCCTCATGGAGGCCTGCCGTGGGAAAGCCATGTCAGGGCAAAGGTAGTTTGGGAGAAACCAGGGACTCCAGCTTTCCATTATTGGGCAAACCCATCGTCCTGTGATATTTGTGCTGATACCAGGACACAACTCTGGGTTTGCATTTTATATTCAAGCTCAGTACTCATTGTTTATGGAGGTGAAGTTTAGCTTCCGTACATTTTAAGCCTAGGCTTCCTAAATTTTACTGGAGTGCTATTTTTGTTTCCTCAACAATTTCATATCATCAGGGTTTAGAAACTAGAAATCTGAATTCTAAGGGTGCAGACGGTGTTCTCCAATCTTACCTCCCCACCCATTTTGAGTTATAATTTATAGAGAATAATTAGTCATGTAATTACATGTTTAATATGTTCAATAGCTCTATTTTTGGATTCCTTTACTTAAAATAGTTGTGTTTCTTATACAAATACAAGTATGTGGTTATTGCCATCTTCCCCACCCCCCCTTTTTCTTTTTGTTAAGAGAGGATACAAAGCCAGACACAGTGGCTCATGCCTGTAATCCTGGCACTTTGAGAGGCCAAGGCAGGAGGACTGCTTGAGACCAGGAGTTCAAGACTAGCCAGAAGAACATAGCAACATCCAATCTACACAATAAAATAAAATAAAATAATGTAGCCAGGGCTGGTGGGTCACACCTGTAGTCCCAGCTACTCTGGAGCTTGAGGGAGGAAGATCACATGAGTCCAGGAGTTTGAGTTTGCAGTGAGCCACAAGGATGCCTTTGCACTGCAGTCTGGGCAACAGAGACCCTGTCTCCAAAAAAATTTTTTAAAAGAGAGAGAGTGTGAAAATATAAAAGACATTTTAGCTAAAAGAAACAACCAGTTTAATTAAAACATAACATTTACCTTTCAAGCTGGTATATTAATGTTTATAACCATAGCCTTTTCATTTTGCCTTTGACATGAGTTTTACGAGGACTTCTATGGAAGTTGAGATATGCCCAACAAGGCTTGTCTATGTGTCTGTCCTTCACAGTTATGGCAATATACACCTAATTCAAAGGCTTAGATGTGGCATTGAAAAAAGCTAATTTTAAAAATTAAAAAGTTAGAGATCCAACCAGTGATTTTATCTATATCAAAGAAAATCCCTTTAGGTTTTACAAAATTAATTTTTATCATTTCATCAGTGGAACTGAGGGTTTTTTAACATTTCTGTGTAACTATATCTCTGAGAGTTTTCTACATTTATCTCATAAATTATAAATGTTTAAATTTCTCTTTGTTTCATGTAAAAGAAAACCAATACCTACTGCAGATTCACGGAATTATCCAAATGTCCATGAAGTTGGAATTCCTTATTTGGGACTCTCCCATCATCTTTAAATGTATGAAAACTGCCATTTTTAATAAAGAAGAATTGAAAAAGACTTTGAAGAGAGACAATAAAGTTAACTGTACATTTAGAAATACCTTCCATGTTAGAAGTATTGGCCTAAACAGAGGGATTGGTAAAGGAACTCAAATGCAATATGGATAAAACAAACTCCTTGTATTTGAAGAAGATAATTTGAGAAATTAATCATGCAAATTAGATGAAGACATTATCTATTTTAAAATTGTATTAATAATGCAAATATATTACACTAAGTACACAATAATCTAAATATAGCAAGAAAGCAAATAATATAATATTGATTTTCTTAAACTTAAAGTGTATTAGTATTGTTATGATTTCAAAAGCAATTTCTAGTGACTAGTGTACATGTATGTGCATATAAAACATGTGAATAAATTTTATATATGTTTTAGATATATTATTGAAAGTCAGATATCCTAATAAATGGTTAGGATATACATGGGTGATTTTTCTGTATGTCTTCAGAATACAGGCATGCCCTAATTCAAATCAAGATTCGGTGCTTACTGCTGATGATTCATTTGTTATTTCGAGTACTCTGTGTTTGCATGAATTTCTATCAGGCAGAGCCCCTAACAACTTCTTAAATTATTCTAGTCTGACTGCCATCAAAGCTCCTCACAACTTTTTGCTTTGACAAGGTCATTTGTAGAAGGGGAGTGCCCCTTTTCTTTGAAGACCTGTCATGACCATTCATCATATGACCGTTTTGTATAAGCTTCCAATTTGTGCTTTCTGGTAGCAGTCTAAATAGCATTTGTGATATCTGAGATCTACTTTGAAAACCTACTTAGTGCCAGCATGATGGATGGTGTACTTCACTACTTCTTTGTAATTCACTGTGCACTAGAAAGGTGACATTGTTCACCCCTTTATAATGACAGGTGGGTCAGTAAAAGGATCCTAAGGAGAGTTGTTTTGTCGAAAGCAATACCTATTAAAATAGATACATAAATAGTTTACCATGAGCAAGGTTAGCTTCAGAGAATAAACAGTGTTTTATATTTTCATTAAAAGGTAAATACCAACTATAATAATCATCTTAAGGTTAAAGACGTTGAGCCTGAATGCTGAGAATGTGTAGTCAATTTTATAAATGGAACATGGGGCTTTTCTGTAATTCCTGTACAATTATTTATTTTGTCCTTTGTGAAACCCAGGTACATGCATACATTAATATTTAATAAACATTGGTGGGATTGTTTCTGTTATGTTCTTTTTGAGCAGAGGACTTGTTCTTATTCCTATACATTTTATGGATTGTGTATCTTTTCCTTCTAGAAAGCATTGCCTTTTGTCTGAAAGACAAGCAAAATAATGCAATTTTATGGAATCTTATTTCCAACAACTCAGTAACTGTGCATAAGACCTATTGTTATTAACGTATTTACCACTACTGTATTCTGCAGAGAGTGGAGCTCAAGTGCCCAGATTAACACCCTCCCTTACTAGCTGCACAATGTCAGTGATCACTACAATTCCTAATAGTCAGTGTGCTCATCTATACAAGAAGAATATTCACAGTACCGCACGTGGTTGTGGGGGAGAAGTGATACAAAACATGGGAAGTTTTACCTGGCACTTAGAAAGCACTTAATAAGTGTTAGCTATTATTATTATTTGGTAAAATATAGACCTGCTGAAGTGGGAGAAATTATCAGAAAAAAAGATATTAATATTTGGAACTGCAAACTGTTATATTTATCATACTGTCTGAATATGATTTTTCTGTCTTCTGTTTAGCATGACAAATATTAATCATTAGGGAGAAAGATGCCTTGACGACTATGAATAAATAATAAAATATGCATAATAACCTGATCATATTTTTAATTAAAGATTAAAGCTCAATGAAATTAGAGTGAAATATTTTATTTTTGAATATATAATGATAAATCATGTCAAGTTGGGCATGAAGAGCACTGCTTGTCTTTGTGTGTAAAATATCAAGACTGTTGTTTAACACATGAAATCTAAACATTATATCAGATATTTTGCCAGAAAATCTTAAAGAGAAAAAAATATAACCACTGCATGGAATCCTTGGAAAATTTACAATCGGATGTCTATTTTGTCATGGCTAGAAAAATTTTATCTTTCTCTTTTATTTTTAATATTTTCAAACAAAAGTGAAGTTATCAGGGTTATGAGAAAAGGCATACTATACGTGTTTGGCTTTGAATGCTTCCTGTTACAGATAAAAATATCAGAGAATTAGGGGAGTGGGATGGAATTATGTTATTTGAACTTCTGTTGTCTGGATAGGAGGATTAAGTAGGCGTCCTCAAACTACGACCCATGGGCCACATGCAGCCCGCCTAGGACGTTTATCCAGCTCGCCTGGTGTTTTTGCCACCGCTGCCTGTCATGCTTAGCAGCTGACTTGTCCCAGGGCCTGCAGCCCGGTGCTCCAACGGTTTGAGGGACAGTGAACTGGCCCCCTGTTTAAAAAGTTTGAGGACCCCTGGGATTAAGCTACTATCTCACCAACAGGATATACATGCTTGGAATAGATTTTCAATGGTGAGACTGACTTTGGACATTACCTATGTCCCTCTTTTTTTTCTTGTGAATCTATCTGTTGTTAACATTATGCAAGTGTGAGATAAATTACCATCAACACAGCAGTATATGACTGTTATTAATTTTTTTTAATCTACTTAAAGTCCTTTGGCCAAATATGACCTTCTGGTTTTGGCTTCTGTTCACTAATTAAATGAGATAACAAAACAATTCCATGTTTTCTTTTTAATTATAATAATCATGGAATTAGTTTCTAAACATTTAAGGTATTTTTTCCCTGCATTTAAAATGTAGACAGAAGCATTTACAAACAAATAAATGATCTAACATAACATATTGTCCCTAGTTAAATATTTTTAAAAGAGGTTATATATTCTACCTGGGAAAGACAACAAAAGCCTGTTTTATAAAATCAAAGTTTTAAAACAAAGGTAGATAAATTCATCTATGTGGATAAAGAGCAACAGACTCTGTTCCTCACTCCATTGAAACAAATGTAGTATTTGTATTTTTATTATTTTTTTAACAATTTTTATCATATCTCTATTTTTATTTTTTTTTATTAAATTGTAGCTGTGTACATTAATACTATCATGGGGTACAGAGTACTGTTTCTGTATATAGTTTGAAATACTTTCATCCAACTGGTTAAAATAGCCTTCATGTCTTTTACTTAGTTATTGTGTTAAGACATTTATAGTCTACATTTAGAGAGATTCACATGTACCCTTATAGGATGAACCATAGGCGTGATCCCACCAAACACCTCCCTCTACCTACCCTCCTCCTCCCCTCCCCTCTCTCTCCCCTCTCCCCATATTCCTGGGCTAAAATTGGGTTATATCTTTCCTATGAAAGCTATAAATTAGTTTCATAGTAGGGCTGAGTACATTGGATACTTTTTCTTCTATTCTTGAGATACTTTGCTAAGAAGAATATTTTCTAGCTCCATCCATCTAAACATGAAGGACGTAAAGTCTCCATCTTTCTTAATGGCTGCATAGTATTCCATGGTGTACATATACCACAGTTTATTGACCCATTCATGGGTTCATGGGCACTTAGGCTTCTTCTATGACTTAGCAATTATGAATTGGGCTGCAATGAACATTTTGATACAAATATCTTTATTGTAGTGTAATTTTTGGTCTTCTGGATATATACCTAATAGAGGAATTATAGGATCAAATGGCAGGTCTATTTTTAGTTCTCTAAGTGTTCTCCAGATGTCCTTCCAAAAGGAATGTATTAGTTTACAATCCCACCAGCAGTGTAGAAGTGTTCCCTTTTCTCCACAACCCCGCCAGCATCTGTGATTTTGTGATTTTGTGATATGGGCTAATCTTACTGGTGTTAGATGATCTCAAAGTAGTTTCGATTTGCATTTCTCTGATGATTAAGGATGGTGAGCATTTTTTTTCATGGTTTTTTTTTTTTTTTTTTTTTTTGGAGACAGAGCCTCAAGCTATCCCCCTGGGTAGAGTGCCATGGCATCACAGCTCATACCAACCTCCAAAACCTGGGCTGAAGTGAGTCTCCTGTCTCAGCCTCCCAAGTACCTGGTACTACAGGCGCCCTCCACAACACCCAGCCATTTTTTGGTTACAGCCATCATTGTTGTTTGGCAGGCCCAGGCTGAGGATTCAAACCCGCCACCTTAGGTGTATGTGGTTGGCACCTTAGCCTCTTGAGCCACAGGTGCAGAGCCTTTTTTTCATATGTTTGTAGGCCATGAACCTGTCTTCTTCAGAGAAATTTCTCTTCAAGTCCCTTGCCCACCTTGGGAGGGGATGACTTGTTCTCTTCTTGCTAATATGTTTGAGTTCTCTGTGGATTCTGGTTATTAAACCTTCATTTGAGACATAACCAGCAAATATATTCTCCCATTCTGAGGGCTGTCTACTTGCTTTACTTACTGTGTTTTTGGCTGTGCAGAAGCTTTTTAATTTGATCAGGTCCCAGTAGTGTATTTTTGATGTTGCTTCAATTGCTCAGGGAGGCCTCTTCATAAAATTTTCACCCAGGCTAATTTCTTCAACCATAACCTACAAGGGGAAGAATATTAGAATGACTTCAGATCTCTCTGCTGAAAACTTTCAGGCTAGAAGAGGGTGGTCATTGACTTTTAATCTCCTAAAAAAAAACAAAAATAAATAACTTTCAACCCCGGATCCTGTATCCAGCTAAATTGAGTTTCGTTTATGATGGAGAAATTAAATACTTTAATGACATTCACACCTTGAAGAAATTTGCTCTAACTACTCCAGCCATCCAGGATATTCTCAGACCTATCCTCCATAAAGACCAGTGCAATCCTCCACCACGTAAGTAAACTCACACAGAAAATTTTGATCAAATTCCAATTTCCAGAGTGGCGAAAGGATTAAAGATGTCCATTGGACTTTTGAAAAACTCGATACCCAAAGTTATACCAGGTTTATCAATATTCTCAATCAATGTGAATGACACTCAAAGTAGTTTTGATTTGCATTTTTCTGATGATTAAGGATGGTGAGCATTTTTTCATATATCGGTAGGCCATGCACCTGTCTTCTTCAGAGAATTTTCTCTTCAAGTCCATTGCCCACCCTGAGATGGAATCACTTGTTCTCTTCTTGCTGATATATTTGAGTTCTCTGTGGATTCTAGTTATTAAACCTTTGTCAGAGACATAACTAGCAAATATCTTCTCCCATTCTGAGGGCTGTCTGCTTGCTTTGCTTCCAGTGTTCTTGTCTGTGCAGATGCTTTTAAATTTGATGAGGTCCCAGTAGTGTATTTTTGATGTTGATTCAATGGCCTGAGGGATCCTCCTCATAAAATCTTCATTCAGGCTAATTTCTTCAAGTGTTTTCCCTACACTTTCTTTCTTTCTTTCTTTCTTTCTTTTTTTTTTTTTTTTTTTTTTGGAGACAGAGCCTCAAGCTATCCCCATGGGTAGAGTGCCATGGCATCACAGCTCATAGCAACCTCCAACTCCTGGG
>CAUYQV010019348.1:0-26835 GCA_963574575.1 Galagoides demidoff | reverse complement strand
GAACTTGTCTCGTTCATAACCCAGGTCTGCCTGTAAACCTTTGGAGAATAAAAACGAGAGGGAAATAAGTGGTTTAATAAACCAAATGGAGTGAAGAAGCCAAAACCCAGAATCCATGTAGGTGGCAGCTACAGAAAATACAAACTTCCTGGGAAAGCAGCTCTGGGTTCAGAGTCAACAGATGTGGAAAAGGAAGAGTAGGATGGATAAAGAGGACCCTTCTCACCACCCTCTCCCTTCAGCTTAGAGCTCCCACCTTACAAAAGTAGATACTCTAAAGCTTGTGATGTAGGCAATGGCTGCTCATTCTGCCTCCAACTTATGGATCACTTTGCAACTTGCATCTTAAAGCAAAGCCTGATATTGAAAACCTCTGTCCTGTGTCATCCTTCTCACTCAAAGAAGCCTATTACGACTGAGTTCTGTTTTTTATTTGTTTGTTTGTTTGTTTGTTTCTGATACAGAATCTCTCTATCCCTTGGTAGAGTGCCATAGCATCACAGCTCTCCGCAACCTCAAACTCTTGGGCTTAAGTGATTCTCTTGCCTCAGCCTCCCGAGTAGCTGAGACGACAGGTGCTAGCCACAACACCCAGCTATTTTTAGAGATGAGATCTCCCTCTGGCTCAGGCTGGCCTTGAACCTGTGAGCTCAGGAAGTCTACCCACCTTGACCTCCCAAGTGCTGGGATTATAGGCATGAGCCACTGTGCCTGGCCCAACTAAGTCCTTCTTTTAAAATCCTTATGAACAACCACAGGTTGCCAGATATACCAGGAAAAGCATTGGAATGAAATATAAAAACCTTGGTAACCAAACTGAACAACTGACTAGGAGGAAAGGCAGTTAACTCACAAAGCAGGAGAAAAGTTTCTAGCTCTCGTAACCCTAGAGAACGTCTATATCCACCATCATCATTGCTGTCATTCCATCACTGGGATGCTCCTTTAGCATTTTTCTGCAACAGGCACTGTTTTAAGCACTTTACAAATATTAACTTGTGTAATCCTCATAATACCGTACGCGGTACCTATTGCACTCATCCCCATGTTACAGGGGAGGAAACTGGCATAGAGATGTTAAATAACTCACCCAAGTGTGCACAACCAGCATGTGGCGAAAGTGAGATTTGAGCTCAGCCAGTTGATTTTGTGCTTTTCGACACCACACTAAACTTCTCCTCATTGAAAATAAAATGAAATAATAAAAAAATTGAAAAGATAAAAACTATAAAATAGAAATAACCAGAGAACGCGAAATGTTCTTGTGAAAAAAAAAATATATGAAAATAATGAAATACATGAAAATAATGAAATATATGAAAAAAATTTTAAAAAGTAGCAGAATTATTGGAAGATACTGTCAAAAACACTTCCCAGAGTCAGCCAGAAAGCAAATCGTCAAAGAAAATATATGTGAATATTTTCAAGAGCCAAAGGAAATCATGGCCCCTTAGGCTAAGAGGGCTGAAGTGTCTAACACACAAAAATGACAATGACACAAACTGATGATATTTGAGAAGAAAGGTAAAGAAAGCAAGGGCATGCAGCCATGTTGACTATCCTCAATTTAACTCGATGACCACCAGTCCCACATTTCCCCAGTCTATTCACTCTCCTCTCCTCTCCTCTCAATCCTTCACAAACTCCTCCCAGACTCTCTCTTAGCTGATAGAAGCAAGAAAAGAGAACTCCCTCAGGTAGCCACCACATCTACCCATCTACCTGACTCTGTGCCCAGATGCTACTTTCTACTATTGGACTGCCCTGACCCATCTGCACTTACACCCAATACCAGGACATCAGCTATGGTCTGCATCACATCCTCCCCCTCAACAGTTCCTCTGGCTCTTCCATCATTATTGATCCTTCTCTCTTTGGCTGATCATTCCCATCTGCAGAGAAACTGCCTTTCCCCTATTGCCTCCTTTTCCCTTTGTAAGAAAAAACCTCCCTGAAAGTTCTGCTATACTTTCTCTCTCTACAATTTATCTCCTTTTTCTTTCTTGAACCTCTTGAACCAGGTCCCTACCCCTCAAAACTGATGTTCTGAAAGTCACTAGTCATTTATGGATGTTTAAGAAAAAATACAATGATCAATTCTTAGTCCTCAATTCATTTGCCACAACGGCAGCATTTTGATATGGTTGATCATTCCCCATTCCTTTAAATACTTCATTTGGTTTCTAGACCTCATGGTTTTCTGATTTTTTTCCTCCCTTGCTGGCCTCTTCTCACTCTTCTTTTCTGGCTACTTTTTTCTCCCTGATCTCTTAATGCTTGAGCTTTTGGAATGTTCCATGACCGAGTCTTGGGTGTTTTCAATCCTCTGTATACACTGATTCCCTTGATGATTTCAGCTCATCAGACTCATTGCCTTAAATGCCATTATTCATGAATCACTTCAGATTTATTTTTCCAGTTCTGGACTTGTATAGCTAACTTCTCACTCAGTAACACAATTCTTTGTTAAAATACACAAAACCGAAATCCTGATCTCTTCTCTGCCACCCCAAATCTGTTCTTCCCACATTCCTCCCCACATCAGCAAATGTCAATTCCACACTTTGAATTGCTCATACAAAAATACAAAAACAAAACAAAAGAAAAAAAAACAGAACAAAACATTTAGGTGTCATTGTCAGAGATTTCTCTTTCTTTCATACCCATAAGCATCAACAAATTCTGATGTATATATTCAAAAAATATCCAGGATCCTACCACTTCTCTCCAGTGCCACTACTGCCATTCTGGTTCGAGCTACCATGATCTCTCAACTCAATTATTATAGTACCCTCCTTAGCTATTTCCTTGTGTCTGCCCCCATTCTGCTGCTATCTAATCTTTGCAGAGCTTCCAGAATGATCCTTTCAAAACATAACTTATGCAACTCAGACCATTTTGCTCCTCTTTTCCAAATCTTCCCATCTCACTTAGAGTAAAAGCCAAAATCTTGATATTGGTTCAGAAGGCCCTTTACAATCAGATTCTTCATTCTGCTTTTCTGATTTCGTGTCCTGCTGCTCTCCCATCTGCTCACTGTTTCCACCACACCAACTTTAGTTTTGTGCGTCAAACATTCCATGCACTCTTCCTCACTCAGGGCCTTTCCAGGTGCTATACCTCCTCTCTGGAATTATTTTGCCCTAGATAATCCCCTGGTTCTAGGGAGTAAACCATTAGAAATAGGAGTAAGTCACTGGATTCCTCCTATAATTATAGGAGTAATCGTAGTCCTTTGTGTTCAAATATAACCATATCTGGGACAGTGTTATAACCTTTGCTTTCAACTACCAAACATATTTTAAAGAACTTAAGAGGGAAATAATTTCATTATACTTACCCAGAAAATTTGCCATTTCTTCATTCCTGAACCTCTGGGTTTTCTTTTAACATTTCCCTTCTGTCTGAAGTCTTTAGCCATTTTTTAAGAGCACATCAATTGGCAATGAATTATTATAGTTTCTTTTCATATGTAAAAGTATTCTGCTTTCACTTCTGAAGATTATTTTCACTGGGAATGGGATTCTAAACTGGCAGTTCTTTTTTCTTTCCAGCACTCTAAAAATGTTGTTCCACTTCCATCAGAGCTTCAAGTTTTCAGATAAAAAATCTGCAGTCATTCGAATCATTATTCTTCTGTAAGTAGTGCATCTTTTTTCCCCCTGGATTCTTTTAAGTTCATGTTAGATTGATTGTCTTTGTCTTCAATTTTTAGCAATTTGATTATGATGTCTATGGAAGTGGATTTTCTCCAGCCTCCTCTGTCTGGGTTTTGCTGCCTCTCTTGAGTCTATAGATTTAAGTCTTTTGCCCACTTAGGAAAGTCGCCATCAATTATTTCTTCAAGTAAGTTCTCAGGATTGCATATTTTTTCTCTTTTTCTTCTTAGACTTTGGTGGCATGAATGATTGGACTTCTGTTATTGTCCCACAGGTAACTCAGCCTGCTAATTTTTAAATCTTATTCTCTCTCTGTTGTTTAATTTGGATAATTTCTAATTTTCTATTATCGAGTTCACAGACTCTTCCCTTGTTCTTCTTCATCCTACTATTCCACCCAATGATCATAAAATATTTTTATTGTGCTTTTTAGTTCTCAAATTTCTACTCTTTGTATTATATTTCTTTGCTGATACCTCTGATCTTTCAAGGTTGTTTTTCTTTACTTCTGAGAGTATTTTTATAATAGCTGCTGTAAAGACTTTGCCAGATAATTTCAACATCTGTGTTTTCTTGGCATCAGTGCCTGGCAATTGTCTTTTCCAAGGGGAATTGAGATTTTCTTCATCCGTCATATGCTGAGTAATTTGGATCATCCCCTAAACATTTTGAATATTATGTTTTGAGCTTGCGAGTCTTGCTTCGGTCCTATGGAAAATGTTGATGTTTTGTCCTTTCAGATAGAACCTGGTTGGATTCAGGCTGCATATTGCAACTGACCTTCAGTGGTTGTGGTTTTAATGTCAGTTCAGTTTTGAAAGTCTTTACAGTGGCGTTTGATCTGTTTCTGTTTGCACCACCCAGTGGCCAGAGTAAGAATGTGGGTGGTGGTGAACTACACCTATAGTTCAGTTCTCAAGTTTTGGGTCTGCTATTTAAGATTAGATACATGTGTGCATGGCTGAAGGTGGTGACAGGAGTTGATATATGACTTTATGACATTGCTTTCTTAAGCTTCTCCTTTTTAAAATAATCTTCCTAGTACTTTTCGGTTCCCCGGACCTTTCTTTTTGTGCTTCTCTGGCCAGAAAGCTGGGCTTTAGTTATTCCACTGTGCCTTGCACTGTTTGCAACTGTACTCACTTTCTGGGTTCAAGCTGAGGGAGGACAGAGAGAAAAAAACATCAATGGGGGTTTGCCCCCATCCTTTTGGTAGCATGGCTTTTCTAACTGGAGGGGAAGGTTCTGGTCCCTCAGAGTTTTAATCATCTTGGACCCCTGCTGCCACTGTGGTCTGTGCTGCCATTGGTGATACCACAGGATTTCAGGGAATCTGAGACACCCAGAACAGAGAAAAGAGAAAAAGGGAAATTCCTCCACTCTCCCTGATTGTTAGGAGTCCTCTTTCCATTCTTGATCTACAACTATAGAGCTTCTCCTGAAGTTTTCTCTGCCCAAAGCTGTGGATAATGAAGGAAAAGTGGGAAACACACTGCTGATTGGGTAGTACTTCTTCTAATACTGCTCTTCTTCTCTATCTGCTGCTACTGTTAACTTTACAGAGTCCTAGAAGAGTTTCTCCATTCATTCTCTACAGATTTCATCGCTATGTTCAAAGCAAGAGACAAAAGAGTGTATGCTTACTTTCTCAACCCAGATGCAAAACTGGCTTTCTAATTTTGGAAGGAAAAATAAATTTGAACCTACAGTCATTATTAAGTTTCAGTAATGAATGTTATCATTTTCAGAAATCCAAAGACTTAGAATGTTTGCCCCCGAAGCATTCTTCAAAGTAACATACTTGAGGATGTATTCCTGAAAAAGATGATAAAATAAGAAAGAAAAACATACAGGATCCTGGAAATTGTAGAACTAACCTAGGAGACAAGCAAACTTTCAAGGTAATAGCTGTGGGGTAGGCCTCTGAGGCACTTGGTTCAGGTGAGAGTGGGTGGTTCAATACTTCTGGAATTATATTTTTGCAAAGAAAATGAATTTTTATGTGATAAATAATTGCAGGTCTAATGATTAAAGAGTATCCTAAAGGTACATGATTCTTTTCTCATAAAAGGAAAGGAAGAAAATTTCAGAAAATACAAATATATTCTCACAAAAAATAAATGAAGTCAAATAAAGTTTGCCAAGTTTTAAGCATAATTCCTGAGTGTGGAGAAAAGAATACCATTGACCTAGATCATAGGAACATTGACTTTCAAGTGGCAGAAGAATCATGGTGTTGGCTCCGTGGAGAAAGAAACATAATTCTCACTCATTTCTTGGCCATACAGTGAACGATGTTTCTATAGGAATATTAAGTGAAATATTTATGAGTAACAATGGGCTAGGTTATGCTAAGGCAATAACCTCAACTCCCCTAAGCAGCTTAACACACAAAAGCTTATTTCTCTGTCACTCTGCATAGCCTAAGCAAGTCCACACTCCACTCTGCTCCCTCCTGTCACTCAGGAGCCCAGGTGATGAGGTGCCACCCACCACCTTGGAGCTGCTTCATCTGAAATGCATGGCTTCCTCAGCTACAGCAGGAAGAGAGACATCAGTACATCTCATTGGGTTCTCACTGTTTCAACCTGAGTATGGCTCACAAGGTTTTGCTTAGCTAGAGCTGGTCATAGTTCTCTCCCCCATTTAACAGTAAGGGTGATGGAGCACTGAGGAGAGCAAATGGAGCATTTGGTGAGTGTTGGCGCCCACCATCGTTCACTGGCATTCAACTTTGAAAAGAACTTACACGACAGGTTATGAGAGGGTCACTTAGAGCAAACACAAACTGCAGATGAGTCTGGCTCAGGCATGTAGACTTTTATCTCCAAAACTAGTCGGACACTCTTGTTTCTAGTTCACTACAATCCTCACCGCTGCCCCTGCACTGACTCATATACACACTGCCAGCCTTGTCCCTGATAAGACTACAGTATAACACAGGGAAGACCTAGAGACTCACAGGATGATGTGATGTCCATCCAGATGATGAAAAAGCAGAGGTAGAGCCAGCTGACAGAGCAGGGTATGGGAAAGTAGATGGAGAAGGATCAGGAAATACAAGTGTCCTCATATTCATTTTGTAGGACAGGAAGACCAGATATGCTACCTGAGATTGATGAAACAAGGCATCTATATTTCCAGGTATTGCTTGAAATGAGGAAGGTAATTAATGTAACTAAAATGTAATAAGTGTAAAAGTTGAGAGGAAAAAGGGAAATGACTTTAAGTGTGGTATGAATATAAATCTTTATATTTTATGGTAGGTAATCAATAGGTAATATCTGTGGTCAATAAATCAAGAAACAGGGATATAAATGTACCATTTAACACAGGGAGGAAACCTCCCAAAGCCCTTGAAACAGAGATGGCTTAAAGTGGCTTCCTCTAGGGCAGCAGTTCTCAACCTGTGGGTCGCGACCCCTTTGTAACAATGAAAATATATCCTGCATATCGGATATTTACACTACGATTCATAACAGTGGCAAAATTTACAGTTATGAAGTAGCAACAAAAATAATTTTATGGTTGGGGGTCACCACAACATGAGGAACTGTATTAAAGGGTTGTGGCATTAGGAGACATTAGGAAGGTTGAAAACCACTGCTCTAGGGAGTGAGATTAGAGGACAGAGATGGGCAGAAGAGACTGTGGATTGAATGATAACATTGTCTATAATTTTATATTTGACTTTTTTAAAAAATGATTCTTGCGTTGCTTGGAGGAAAATATTTTAAAATTCTTTTAAAAGAGAAATAAACAAGGATTTGCTTTAAATGAGCCTTCAGTTGCCATTTCACTGCCCAGTTGGGCCAGCTGCTTTGAGGCGATAGGATATACGGTAGTTATGAAAACCCATTGTCACACCTTTGCCAGAAAACGGTTCCCTGGGTTTGAGACAATGTTGTATGGGATTCTGGAAATCTGCGTTTCCCCAGCCTTCACATAGAGGTGCTCACAGAGTCACTTCAGGCGACCAAGACTAGCCCATATCCAGAGTAAGCATCCACTCCAGAAGGGAGGAATCACTGCCCTGTCCAGGTTAGGAGGGGTCTAATGTAATCCCCTTGCCGTCAATGGCTCCTCAATTTACAGTACCATGTTGAGACCTCGGCATCAATTTTTGTAGTAGCAGGAGCTAGATCAGCCTTGGTGAAAGGGAGGCCATGCAGCTGGACCCACGCCAAGCCCCCATCACCGTGGCACTGGACAGGCCCCAGGACAAAAAGCAAACGAGGTCCGATGTCAGCATGAGGGGAGCCTAAGGCTGCTTACACCATGCACTGAAATCAGACACGAGGTGGGGAGATAAGGTCAGGGCATAGACAACCTCCTCCAGTGGCCTGCTAAGCACAAAGAAATTAAAACATCTTTATTTATTTATTTATTTTTGAGACAGAGTGTCAAGCTGTCACCCTGGGTAGAGTGCCGTGGTGTCACAGCTCATATTGACCTCAAACTCTTGGGCTTAAGCAATTCTCTTGCCTCAGCCTCCCAAGTAGCTGGGACTACAGGTGCCCATCACAATGCCCGGCTATTTTGTTGTTGTTGCAGTTGTCACTGTTGTTTAGCTGGCTTGGGCTGGGTTCAAACCCACCAGCCTGGGTATGTGTGGCCAGCGCCCTACCCACTGAGCTACAGGCACTGCCAAGAAATTAAAAAATCTTTATTTTGAAAATTTAAAAATGCACGTCCATGTGAACATTGGAAAGGCTTTGCGAGTGCTGAGGAGGCTGCAGGCACCGGCCCAGGGTGTGGTCGGTGGAGGGCTGGGAAAGTCTCATTTATGATTCTGGTTTGGGTGCTTATTGGGCATGAAGAATTCCAGCTGGAAAAGCCTTTGAAGAAGCTACGGGAACCCAGCAAAGCGCCCGTCTCTCTGGTTGCTCTTGACCTTGCTTTCCTGCTTTAGCATCAGAGAATTTCAGAAGCAGGTGGGGCCAGAGAGATATGCTGGTCTAATCACCATTTCACAGAGGAGAAAACTGAGGCCTATACTTTGAAAGGGCAGCCCCAGTTCACTTAGGCAGCTATTGGCAGAGATGGCCTAGAATACCATGGCGTAGGGTTAAAGTTGTGCCAAGTTTCTTGGTAGATCCCTCCTATATATTCGTTATTAGACTATTAGTAGTCGCTCAGTCAAAGCCTGGCCTGCATTCTTGCCCCACCATAAAGACTCCTGCAGAGAGACCTCCACCGACCTCACACTGATGGCTACTGGCCTTTCTGTCTCACTTCAGTATTACAGCACCCTCGGGGCATCTCCTAGACAAATTTTATGTTTGCTATGCATCTGTTCCTTGCACTGCTGTTATCAAAATTGCTGAAGATGATTTTCGGTTTTTGCTTTTATTGGTTCTTTGTATGCTCTGAAGTTATAAAATCTTTTCTCCTACCTTCTGCCTTCTCTTCTAAAATCCTAGGAGAAATGAAACTAACCATTCATCTACCTAAGATAGACCTACCCATCCATTCATCTACATGAGATAGACCTACCCATCTGTCTGTCTGTCCATCTACCCACCTGTCCATTGGCCCATTCAGCAATCCATCCATCTATCCATCTATTATCTTAGTTAAATGTTTTTTTTTTTTTTTGAGACGGAGTCTCAAGCTATCCCCCTGGGTAGAGTGCCATGGCATGACAGCTCACAGCAACCTCCAACTCCTGGGCTCAAGCGAGTCTCCTGCCTCCACCTCCCAAGTAGCTGGGACCACAGGCGCCCGCCACAACACCCGGCCATTTTTTGGTTGCAGCCATCATTGTTGTTTGGCGGGCCCGGGCTGGGGATTCAAACCCGCCACCTTAGGTGTACGTGGCTTGCGCCTTAGCCGATTGAGCCACAGGTGCTGAGCCAATTAAGTAATTTATCCAAGGTTGTGTAGCTAGTTAAGTGGCAGGGCCAGAGTATCAACCCAGGACTGATTCCAAGGCCCATGCTCCTAACTGCTTGAGGCTCACTTCTTTACACTATAGGGTCTTCTCTTCCAACACTATTCCTATTCATGAGCCAGTGGCTAAAGAGTCAGTCTACATGTAAAAAGACAGTTCTAGCCCTGCTGCCACCTGCCACCCAGAATCCCACAACATACCTGAAAGCAAGCATATTTGTAGACAGAGCCACCAGTGAGCTGGGGCACAACAGAGAGGGTGGCTACATCCACGTACTGATTAGGGAAGAGGAAGAGATCTACACAGCAGCCTTGGGCCACACACTCTTTGGCCAGGGTCTGATAGGCACCTGTCTGAGGCTGGAATAAAGTCTAGGGAAAAGCAGAAGAAAATGTTCAAGTATTTCAGTTCTGCCCTATTTGACAACTGTATATATAATATGGGATATTCAAGTACATGTAAGACTTCAGATCTACTTCCTAGGAGTTTGCTATAGTAGTAGAAAGTTCTCTTAAAAAAAAAAAAAGAAAGAAAGAAAAAAGAATCCACCAAGATGGTAGAACTACTTTAGATGATAAATGAGAGTTATTTTGGATGGTGAGAGAAGTGTGGCAGCAGCAGAGAAGGTTGGCAGCCACAGATGTGATATGTGAAAGGACAAAGTGTTCCTAGTTCCCACCAAGAAAGTTAAGAGTATGGCATTTTGAAGAGTCCCCATCTTCTACTATAATGGAAAGTCCCCCCCCACCAACCCATCTTCCAGTCCCACACCTTCTCCTTGTCTGTGTTGATCAGCTTCCTGTCATCTCTATTCTTCAGTTTCCCCGGGGCCTCTGCAATTGGTAGGGATGTGTGGAACAGAAAGAGCTTCCCTGCACACTCAGCAGCCTAGGAAAAAAGAGAGGATTATGTGTTCATTCTTTCGTTATTCATCCATTATTCATTCATCCCTTCCCTTGTCATTTATTAAGCACCAACTATGTCAAGAACGATTAACTACTGAACAGTCATCAATCACTGAAGAACCAGAGGTTGTATCCCAGAGAGTAAGATGGTCAGAGGAAAGTGAGGAAGATGTTGCCAGGGACTCCAGCCTTACCTTCAGAGCCTCCATCCCAGCCTGGATAACTGGGGCAAATACTGTCTCTGTTTCCCTTGTGTCTGCAAACATTTCTGGAATCTGATCCAATAAGCTGAAGAGATAGTGATGGAGGACAACCAAAATTGCTACACAGATTCCAGATGCCTCAGTTCTCAATTCCTTGCCTCCAGATGCTGACAACTCCTGAGCACACGCCTCCATCTGTCTACTGTCCAACCCCTCTGCTCAACTCCCTGGTCTTCTATGATTGTACTCATGCCACCTCCACCCCTTCCCTTTACATCCACAATCTGACTCTTACCTGGTGATGACTGCCCGGGACTCATTGACATTGACCAAGAAGCCATCTAGTAGTGGCACAAACATGTCAGCCACATCAGACACAACCATCATCTGTGGCTGGGCCAATGAGCTCTTCACATTGTAGAAGTGGAGCACCTTATTGTAGGTGACAAAGCCAACCCGGACTGCTGACTCTTCTGACCCGCCCTCCCTGAAGAAGGAGACATTGTTATCCAGATCTGCCACCTTTCCACCACCCACAAACTCATGACATTAGTCTCTATCCCAGTCAACCCAGACACCCCATCACCAACCAAAAGAAGCACCTCAGCTCCATAACTCTCACCTAGGTAGAAAGTCTAACAGGGACTTGAGCTCCTCACAGAGGAGCCTAACAAGACCAGTCCTGATTGCATTGTAGGAGACATCAATCATGAAGATGAAGGCAGGAGGGCTTGGGAACTTATTGTTCTGCAAAGGAAGGAAACGTTGGGGGGAGAGAGATATTGGTAAGTAGCCCAGTTGACTAAAGAGAAGGCAGAATCAAAGGGGACATCAAAGGCGTGAGGAAAATGATAACAGCAATTCTTAGCTGTCTCATTATCCTCCACCCACTGCTCCACCCATGCCACCTTCCCTCACCTTGCAGTAATCTACAGTGGCCAAGAATTCATAAGAGCCCAGGGATAACTCAGGACGGTCATAAGCATCCACACGTTTGCCGGTATGATCCAGATGTTGAAAATACTGGGGGGGAACTGTGGGAGTATGGTAGTGTGTTACTCAAAGATCCGCTCTCAATCTTAGTAAGTCTGGTCCTGGCTGAACTCACTTCACTTCCCCACATTCCCATGTGTGCCCTACTTCCCCAGCTCCTGCAAAATGGACCCTCATCTATTTACCTAGAACAAGAACAATGAAGATGCACTGAAGACCTTCCCTTGCCCTGAATCCCAACTTCCGTGAACATACCATCATTGATACAGCTACAAAAGCAGCACTGGAAGCGCCTGCCTCCCTCGATGAACTGCATGAAGGGGCACATGTATGCTTTGCAGCGATTACAGCGCAAAGGGCCAGATTCTCCATGGTCCACGACATATGGTGAAGCCTAAGGAGCAAAGGGGAGGGGCTTAGACGGAGGGAAGCTATAATAGGTTCAGACATGTGTCACTGGATGAAGAGGAATGACCTGGAGGGAAAAGGGGCATGGCTCAGATACTGCACCTGGAGAGGGAATATGTGGAAGAGAATGAGGACAAATGATGGAGGTACTAATCAAAGGAAAATGTCCCTAAGGGTCTAAATTCTAGTTTCCACTTTCTACTTTCCATCCCCATGCATTTCTCTCTTTTCTTTTTTTTTGGGACAGTTTCAAGCTGTTGCCCTGGGCAGAGTACCATGGCGTCACAGCTCATAGCAACCTCCAACTCTTGGGCTTAAGCGATTCTCTTGCCTCAGCCTCCAAAGTAGCTAGGACTAAGGGTGCCTGCCATAACACCAGCTATTTTTTTTGTTGCAGTTGTCATTGTTGTTTTCGCTGGCCTGGGCCAGGTTCAAACTTGCCAGCCTCAGTGTATGTGGCCAACGCCCTATCCACTGAGCTATGGGCGCCGCCTGAGAACTGCATTTCTCATTGAAACAGGGACTGTGGGTCAGCGCCTGTGGCTCAATTGGCTAAGGCGCCAGCCACATACACCTAAGGTGGTGGGTTCGAATCCCCATCCTGGGCCCGCCAAACAACAATGATGGCTGCAACCAAAAAATGGCCGGGCGTTGGGGCGGGCGCCTGTGGTCCCAGCTACTTGGGAGGCTGAGGCGGGAGACTCACTTGAGCCCAGGAGTTGGAGGTTGCTATGAGCTGTGATGCCATGGCACTCTACCCAGAGGGATGGATAGCTTGAGGCTCCATCTCAAAAAATAGAAACAGGGACTGTGACTTACACAGATAAATATGGTGCCTATTGGAAAAACAGAGGACAGAGCTACAGGTGTTCAATAAGCCTACAAAAACATTTTGCTGATTTATCTAACAGTTGGTTTTTAATAAGTATAGTAAATGAGTGAGGCAACTCTAAGGCATTTGCTATGATGAATTCTATTTCTTGGCTTGGCACCTGTGGCTGAAGTGGCTAAGGTGCCAGCCACATACACCTAAGGTGGTGGGTTCGAATCCAGCCCGGCCCGCCAAACAATGATGGCTGCAACCAAAAATAGCTGGGCATTGTGGCGGGCGCCTGTGGTCCCAGCTACTTGGGAGGCAGAGGCAGGAGACTCACTTGAGCCCAGGAGTTAGAGGTTGTTGTTAGCTGTGATGCGACGGCACTCTACCCAGGGGGACAGCTTGAGGCTCTGTCTCAAAAAAAAAAAGAATTCTATTTCTTACTGAAGAACAAATTATTAATATTGGATGAGTATTTCAACGGTGTGACTAATGTCTGAAATTATTTTTTTCTAAGAGTTTTTCTATAACCTTCCAAAAGTAGTGATGTTTATAGCTACTATAAATCAAGCTTTGGAAGTTCAGAAACTATTATAGAAGACTGCCTTCCTTTTAGGAAAAAAAATGCAATCTTTTTTTCTCTTTTGCAAAAGGTCCTATTAAGTGAACCAGGTTTTCTAAATAATTGTTCCTAAAATATCACACTTACAAAGTTAGTAGTAGAATTTTATTTAAAGGCCCTAGGTATTAATTATTTTTTTTTTTTGACACAGAGTCTATGTTGCCCTTGGTAGAGTACTGTGGCGTCACAGCTCACAGCAACCTCAAACTCTTGGGCTCAAGCGATTCTCTTGCCTCAGCCTCCCAAGTAGCTGGGACTACAGGCACCAGCCACAACGTGCAACTATTGTTTTGTTTGCACTTGTCATTGTTGTTTAGCAGGTCCAGGCCAGGCTCAAACCTGTCAGCTTGAGTGTATGTAGCCGGCATCCCACTCAAGCTATGGGCACCGAGCCATAGGTATTAATTTTGTAATGAGCACTTTATTTTTTTTTATTTTTATTTTTTTTGAGACGGAGCCTCAAGCTATCCCCCTGGATAGAGTGCCATGGCATCACAGCTCATAGCAACCTCCCACTCCTGGACTCAAGCGAGTCTCCTGCCTCTGCCTCCCAAGTAGCTGGGACCACAGGCGCCCGCCACAACGCCCGGCCATTTTTTTTTTGGTTGCAGCCGTCACTGTTGTTTGGCAGGCCCGGGCTGGGGATTTGAACCCACCACCTTAGGTGTACGTGGCTGGCGCCTTAGCCAATTGAGCCACAGGCGCCGAGCCGGAACGATTGGGTTTTAAACAACCTATGTTAGCCTAAAAATGGGTGCTGAGGCAGCAACCATATAAAACAATTTATGACAAAGGCTTACTTTCTTTTCCATAAATTGAGAGAATTAGTCCTACAATGTGAAATTAACCATTTTATAGCGTACAATTCTGTAGCATTAAGTACATCTGCGATGTTGTGTGTCACCTCTATCTAGTTGTAGAACATTCTCATCCCCTCAGAAGGAGACCCCCAGACTCATGCAGTCACTCCCCATTCCCTTTTATTCTCAGCTCCAGGCACTCATAATATGTTTGCTTTCTCTCTGAGTTTACCTATTCTGGACATTTCATATAAATGGCATCATGCAGTGTGTGGCCTTTTGTGTCTAGCTTCTTTCACTGAGCATGTTTTCAAGATTCATACATGTTCCCATATCTTTGCAACTGATAATTGAGCTGCTATAAATATTCAACTGCAAATGTCCTTATGGTAAAATGACTTGAGATTACAGGATCATATGGTAGGTCTATTTTGGGTTCTTTGAGGGATCTCCATACTTCTTCCACAGAGGCTATACTAGTTTGCAGTCCCACTAACAGTGTAAAAGTGTTCCCCTCTCTCCACATCCCTGCCAGCATCTGCAACATTAGGATTTTGTGATGTGGGCTAATCTTACTCGCGTTAGGTGATATCTCAGAGTGGTTTTGATTTGCATTTCTCTGGTGATTAGGGATGATGAGCATTTTTCATGTTTGTTAGTCATTCGTCTGTCTTCCTCAAGAGAAGGTTCTGTTCCTGTCTCTTGCCCAGTGATAGATGGGATTATTAGTTCCTTTTTTGTTGATTAATTTGAGTTCTCTATACATCCTACTTATTAAACCTTTGTCAGATTCATAATAAGCAAATAACTTTTCCCGTTCTGAAGATTGTCTGTTTGCTTTGATTGTTGGGTCCTTAGTTGTGCAGAAACTTTTCAGTTTAATTAAGTCCCGTTTGTTAATTTTTGTTGTTGTTGCATTTGCCATGTACATCTTCTTCATAAAATCTTTCCTCAGGCTGGCATCTTTAAGAGTTTTTCCCCCACTTTCTTTTAGGATTTGTATTGTTTCCTGCCTTAGATTTAAATCTTTTATCCATCTTGAATCAATTTTTGTAAGTAGTGAATAATTTTTCTATTTTTTTTTTGAGACGGATCCTCAAGCTATCCCCCTGGGTAGAGTGCCAAGGCATCACAGCTCATAGCAACCTCCAACTCCTGGGCTCAAGCAAGTCTCCTGCCTCCGCCTCCCAAGTAGCTGGGACCCCAGGCGCCCGCCACAACGCCCAGCTATTTTTTGGTTGCAGCCATCATTGTTGTTTGGCGGGCCCGGGCTGGGGATTCGAACCCGCCACCTTAGGTGTACGTGGCTGGCGCCTTAGCCAATTGAGCCACAGGCGCCAAGCCAATTTTTCTATTTTTAATAGAGATGGTCTTCCTCTTGTTTAGGCTGGTTTCAAACTCCTGAGCTCAGGGGATCTGCTCACCTCAGCCTCCAAGAGTGTTAGGATTATAGGTGTGAGCCACTGCTCCCAGCCTAAAAATATTTTAAAAATTATCCAGGTGTGGTGGTGCAACCTGTAGTCTCAGCTACTCAGGAGGCTAAGGCAGGAGGATTGCTTGAGCCTAGGAGTTTGAAGCTGCTGTGAGCTATGATCATGCCATTACACTCCAGCCTGGGTGACAGAACAAGATCGCTTCTCCACAAAGAAAAGAAAGGAAAACAAAATCTCGTTCAAGGGTGGCACCTGTGGCTCAAGGAGTAGGGTGCCGGCCCCATATACTGGAGGTGGCAGGTTCAAACCTGGCCCAGGCCAAAAAAAAAAAAAAAAAAAAAGCCCATTCAGGACAGCTACTTTGAGTCATTGAGAAAGACTTCTTGGCATATGATGGCTTGTTTGATGGATGCACTTGAGTGCCTCTTTTCCTCCCTTCCTAAAGGGGCCCAGCCACACCTTCCTCCTTCACACACACCAAGACCATATCTGCTGTGTCTTGAGAACATCAAGGCAAGGTCAGGAGGCTGGTTCTGGCTGTGGGTCGGGCCCCACCTCTTCTCTGCCATGTGTACACTGAATTATCCTAGACAAGGTGCTTTAAATTTTCAATTCTCAGTTTCCACATATGTGAAATGGGGTAATAATGATTTCCCTATTCTTGGGACTACCACGAGAATTAACTTAGTCAATGCTTGTGTTTAAGCTCCAGGTAGATGTTCATGAAACTGAATTCACAGCTCCTTTCTGCTTATTTGTGAAGTAAGTCCTTGAAAAATTGCAAAGATAATTTTTTAAAAAATAAATAGGGTCTCACTGTGTTATCCAGGCTGAGTACAGTGGCATGATAGCTCACTACAACCTCAAACTCTTGGGCTCAAGCAATCCTCTTGCCTCAGCCTCCCAAGTAGCTGGGAGTAGAGGCATGTGTAACTATGCCTGGCTAAGTTTTAAATTTTCTATAGAGGTGGCACCCATAGCTCAGTAGGTAGAGAACCGGCCACATACACTGAGGCTGGTGGGTTCAAACCCAGCCTGGGCCTGCTAAACAACAATGACAACTGCAACAAAAAAATAGTCAGGGGCGGCGCCTGTGGCTAGGTGGGTAGGGTGCCAGACCCATATATCGAGGGTGGCGGGTTCAAACCTGGCCCCAACCAAATTGCAACAAAAAAAAATAGCCAGGCATTGTGGCGGGTGCCTGTAGTCCCAGCTACTTGGGAGGCTGAGGCAAGAGAATCACCTAAGCCCAGGAGTTGGAGGTTGCTGTGAGCTGTGTGACACCACAGCATTCTACCAAGGGCAATAAAGTGAGACTCTGTCTCTACAAAAAAAAAAAAAAAAATTAAATAAATAAAATAGCTGGGTGTTGTTGCGGTCACCTATAGTCCCAGCTGCTTTGTTGATGAGGCAAGAGAATTGCTTAAGCCCAAGAGTTTGAGGTTGCTGTGAGCAGTGATGTCACAGCACTCTACGGAGGGCAATATAGTAACACCGTCTCAAAAAGAAAAAAAGAAAGGGTGGTGCCTATGGCTCAAAGAGTAGGGTGCCGGCCCTATATACTGGGGGTGGCAGGTTCAAGCCCAGCCCCAGCCAAAACTGCAAGAAAAGAAAAAAAGAAAAATAAATAAATTTTCTGTAAAGATGGGGTCTGTCTGTGTTGCTCAGGCTAGTCTCAAACTCCTGGCCTTAAATGATACTCCACTTCAGCCTCCCAAAGTGTTGGGATTATAGGCATGAGCCTATATACCCAGCCACGAAAAAGATAGATTCACCCTTATAAATTCATCTATGGTTGAAGAGGTGAGGGGTTTAATCAAAATTTTGACCTGACCTCGCCTTCCTTCCTCTTCTTTCCTTCAGGTAGCACCTCCCGGGCTTTTTATTCCTGCTGCCCTCTCCTCCCACCAGTGTCATGATGCCCTTAGTACCCTACTACTCTGGGGCCCTGTCATTTTCTAGCAACTTCTCCAGGACCATCTCCACATGATCTTCTTACATGTCTCATTCATAAATTGCTAGTTAAGGTTTAGCAATAGAAGCAGTCAAGTCAGAAAACAAATTGAAGGCTTCCAGGCGTTGGGAGCCAAGGGAATGTATAGTGACTGCTTCATGGGTTTTGGAGGGTGGGGTTGGTGAAAATGTTTTAGAACCACAATATTATGAATGTGTTAGATGCCACTGAATTATTTACTTTAAAGTAATTAATTGTATGTTATATGAATTTTACTTCAATAAAAATTAAATTAAATAAAAAGAAACTGCTCAAGCACCAAGTAGGCAAGAACCTCATTCTTGCATGGCTATATTCACAGATGGGCATTCATGAAGTTTTCCTATAGTTTATCTTGTACATGAATTCTTAATATACTGAAAGTGTCCAGAAGTAGGTCTCTATGCTTGTCTTTCCCTTTTGGATACCAGGTGTTTGGGAGCATCCAGACTCTAACTCCTCTGTCCTAAGAATGTTCAAAAAGGTTTGAATCAAGGTTGAGATAAGGTTCAGAGATAAAAGGCTGTGGTTAACAGAGGCTTCACTATCACTCTGAGAGTTCTTGGCCCCAGGAATACAGTCTTGAGCTGAGTTCTCTCAAGGTGTCTGCTTAGGCCTCTTCTAGGCTCAGGTTGTGTTGACCAGATGGCACAAGAACTTCCATTTCTCCCCAGACTTCTTTTCTTTCAGGTTACAGCATCCCATATCTCTGTGTAACCAGGATGCTGGAACCAGGAGCAAGAGCCAAACACTCATGTGGGTTAAAGTTGTCCTTTATTACCAAGATTCAGAATCCCAGGAAGACAGGGAGATCATTTTCAAAGCCTGCCTTACTTTGACAGAACTTTCTAGAGTTTTTATACCCTCCCCAAAGTTCCTATTTTTAGCTGTACAGTTATCCAGTTCTCTAATCTCTATCTGTAGGACTCTTTGTCATATTCCTAATTTGTACGTGTCCCCTCTGTTGTTTTTTCTTCAGCCCAGGGGCATGATGGCTTTCACAGTGTCGGAAGCAGGGGAGGACCAATTGATGTGACTGTCCGATAACTAGTTAGATCTTTAAGTCACCTTTGTAGCTAAGTGGGGGGAGGGTTGAGGCTGTTTCTCTTCTTACATTTGGATCTCTGAGGCCTAACTTGACATCTGAGAGGCTTACTGAACTGGTTCTTCCCATCCCTATCATGTTGAAGCAAAGCACAGACATCAGTTAAAGTATTTCAGTGTGTACCTGAAATATGGATCTTTTTGTTGACATAGCCTAAATACCACACCTAATTTTTACAAACAATCTCATAGTATTAAATATGCAATGTTGCCTTACTGCCACATACATGTCATACATTTCCTTTTATTTCTGAAGGATATTTTTGCTGGGCACAAAATTCTAAGTTGGCATTTTTTTGGAAATAATAATCATTTTGAAAAAATTGCTCCCTTTTGACTTTCATTGTTTCTGTTGAAAGGCAGCTGTCGAAGGCTGGGTGCCATGGCTCACACCTATAATCCTAGCACTCTGGGAGGCCAAGGCCTGTGGATTGCCTGAGCTCAGGAGTTGGAGACCAGCCTGAGCCAGAGGGAGACCCCCATCTCTAAAACTAGTCAGGCATTTTGGCAGGCACCTGTGGTCCCAGTTACTTGGGAGGCTAAGGCAAGAGAATCACTTGAGCCCAAGAGTATGAGGTTGCTGTGAGCTAAGACACCACAACACTCTTCCAAGGGTGACAAAGTGACACTCTGTCTCAAAAAAAAAAAAAAAAGTCAAGTGAGGTTCTCTCATCACCCCTTCCCACTGCTATCTCCCTTCTGCTGACCTCACTGTCCTTATTTGGGAGCTTAGCTGTTCCAGGCTCACCTGTATACTTTTACCACTTATATATTACATGCACAGCTTGTATTTTTTAACAGCTGTATTGAGATATAATTTACATGTCATAAAATGCACCATTTTAAGGACATTTCAGTGGTTTTTTGTAAAATTTGAGTTATACAACTATGACCACAATCCAGTTTTTTGTTTTTGTTTCAATAACAACTTTATTGAGATATAATTCATATCTCATAAAATCCACCATTCTAAAGTGTACAATTCAGTGGTTTTTAATATATTAACAGAGTTGTGCAACCACCATCACTATCTAATTCTACAACATTTTTATCATCTCCAAAAGGAAGCCCTGTCGCCATTCGTGGTCATTCCCCATGCCCCTCCCTCAGCCCTGCACCCACTCATCTGCTTTCTTTGTCTGTGGACTGGCTTCTTCTGGACATTTCAAAGAAATGGTGTCACATACTATGTTGTCTTTTGTGACTGCTCAATCCCTATAATGAACACATTTTTATAGAGTTACTATTGTATAGTAAACACTGCTCCTGGGATATTTGTGAAATTCAATAGCATACCTAGAGAGTTTAACTTTTCATGCTAACGCTTCTAATGTGTGGCTGTTTTTGTAAAGCTGTTACAAAAGAGTAACTATATATAAAATATGGGTGACTAGTGACTATCAGGGTGTGTCTGTGACAGGTCTGTATGTGGGGTGTTCCCAAGCAGGCAGCTTTGACTACAGTCTGGGAAGGGGGGAGGAGGCAAAATGGGAACCCGAGTCCAGTCTAGGTGCAGGGCCTCCCCCATCAGTGCGGGCTCTGGGCACAGTGCTGAGGGACTATGACTTTCTCTTTTGCTCCCAAGACAAACATTGCTGGAAGAGCAAGTGAATGACCACCTGCAGGGCCACCTGGATGAGATCTACTTCCTTAGACAGAGTCTGGCCTGCACTGAGGAGAAAATGGCCTATCTGTCCTATGAGAGAGCCAAGGAAGTATGGGTGAGAACCTCATGGGGGAGCCTTTCAAGAAACAGTCCATAAGAAGGACATAGAAGGACATAGGGACGAGTGCATTCACTTTGACAGCCCTAAACCAAAGCAAGACCCAGATCTTTGAGCTATGTACCCAGTGTTCATATTTGCTCCTCTTTTCACCATCCTGCTCAGCTGCTTCTGGAGCTGCAGCACTGTGCTGCTCCTTGAGGGCACATCAGAGCCACCTGGAAGGGTTGGCATTGGCTGGGCCCCTACCCTGAGCCTCTGACTCAGGGATCTGGGGTGGGGTTGCTTCTGCTGGTGCAGGGGGCACCCTCTGAGAACCTTCCTTTCAACCTGGCTTCCTTCTCCTCACTCTTCCATACCCAGAGCTCCTGCTCCCATCCTGGGTTATCCCTGTCTCCACCAGGCCCTCAGTCTGTTCTGACTTCTGTTGAGCTTGTCCGCTTTTGTCACCCACAGGAGGTCATGGAGACTTTCAGGAGCCGAATGTCTACGCTTGAAACTCTACAGCAAGTCACCCAACTGGAGTTGATGGAGAGCCTCAGAAGCCGTCCCCAGGATTTTTTGTATAGATTTGTCAGCCTGCTCCTCACACTGGTCACCCTCCTCCTGGTCTCTGTCTCTGCTGTGTGTGCCTTCCCTACACCACTGCTGAGTTCACGCCTGCGCACTTGCACCACACTCATGCTGCTTGGGCTTGGGGCCCTGGTGTGGCAGAAGTTCACCTCAGACTGGCAGGAGTGGGTCCCCTCCATATGGAGACTATACTCCAAGGACTCCAGGCCTCCATTTGATGGACCTTAAGGGGCCTGAGCTTGCTGGTTCTGCCCTCCTTCTGTCCTCACCCCATAGTCACTTAGCAGTTTTCACTTTCTGATTTTCTGACCACCAGCCTGGTGAGATGTGTGCAGACACCCACTTTACACTTCACCACTATCCTTTCATACCAGCTATACACATGAGTCTTGGAAAAAATTAAAGTCTATGAAGCACTACTTTCTTATTTACCTGCCTCACACCTTCCCAAGGCCCAGGGCCTGAACACTCAGAGGCTAAGGTGGCCCCAAACTGCAGTGAAAGCCTCTGTGATTGTTGGTTTTGGCAAAGAGAAATTCCATTTATTTCATAGGAATAGAGAAAAAGGGGAGGGAGAGGTGGCCAAATCCCTAGTGGGTGGGGCAGGTAGGAGGCAGACTTCATGCAGGTGACACTGAAGATACAGATGAGACCTCTGTTTTAGAGGTGCTGGAGAGTTCAGAGCTATCATCAACTTTCTTCCCAAAAAGCTGCAAGATGCAGTTTCGAAACTGGAAGGACAGAAAGTGTCATTCAGCAGAGCAGGAAGGGCCAGTGTGCTGTGTTAAAGTTAAGGCTTGGGGCACTCATTCTGCTATTCAGAATCCCCTCAGGAGAATGGAGGAAGGCTCAGGTTACTCCTTGCACACAGGTTGGTCATCTAAATTATCTAATTTAGCAGTTAATGTGACCATTGTGAGTTGAATTGTGTCCCCCAGAAGGATATGCTCAAGTCCTAACCACTGGAACCTGTGAATGTGTCCTTATTTGGAAATAAGGTCTTTACAGATATAATTAAGATGTGCATTAAAATGGAGTCATACTATGTTATGGTAAGCCCTGATCCAATGGCTGGTGTTCTTTCAAGAAGAAGAAAATTTAGACACAGAGACAGACACAGAAGGAAGAAAGCCGTGTGAAGAGAAGGTGGAGATTGAGTAACACACCTTTGAGTCAGGATCCACCAAGGATTGCCAGCAGACTTCAGAATGTAGGAGAGAGGTATAGTGTGCCCCACACACACATAGTATGCAGAGACAACTTTATTTATTTTTTGACACCTTGATTTTGTACTTCTGGTTTCCAGAACTGTGAGAGAATCAATTTCTGCTATTTAAGTCACTGAGTTTATGGTAGTTTGTTATGGTAGCCATAGGACACTCATACACTGACCAAACACCATGTCAGCTCATGGGTTCATGCTTGCAGGAACCTGACTTCAGACTGTCAAGAGGCTCAGAGTCATTTTAGTGAAAAGGAATGTGATTGTCATCTTTTTTCCAGTCCATCAATTTTGGGGTGAGGTCAAGCCTTGGTCAATAGTGATCTAGCTACTTATCTTACCTGTTCAACCAAGAGAGTCTTTTGGAACAAGGAAGGGTCTGCTCTTTGCTGGTTCTGGACCATATTAACTTCTCAAGTTATGTCTCATATCATCACTGAACTAACCTCAATGCTTTGAGAGCCCAGCCCAAAGGCAGTCCCTAAAGATTGCAAGCCTACACTTCACTGCCTTCAGCTCCCTCTAGGATCAACATTCTCAAAAATAAAAACATAATTGTTGAAATTAATAACATAAGAAATAGACTTAACAGAAGAATTGACTCAGTTGAAGAGCTGGAAGATAAGGCTGAGGAATTTGTGCAGCTAATTCATTTAACATCTACCTGTTGAGCGCTCACTGTACACCAGACTCTGTGTTTTGAGGGAACACAGCAGTGATCACAAAGAGCAAAATTCACTCTTCATGGAACATCATTCAGAAAGCTCTCACAATGAAGCAGGACAGGATAACAATGTGGAAGGGTGAAAGCAAAGTTTGAAAACCTGGCGAGGTCTAGAAGTGCAGAGATATCTGTCTGGGAAAGGTCATTCTGGAAGGGAGAATGGAAAGAATGAAGTAAAGACAGTACTTTGCAAGATAGTGTAGGATTCTAAAAACTGAAACCAGACTAAAAAATCCTCATGAAAGACAAGGAACAGGGGTCAAGGATTGAACTACACTCTCTGGGTGTCAATGTGCCAATAATGAAGTTCCTAGGAATCAATTGTGGACTTGGTCCTACTTACTATTCAGATGTTTTTTGTTTTGTTTTTGCCAGGGCTGGGTTTGAACCCACCACCTCTGGCGTATGGGGCTGGTGCCCTACCCCTTTGAGCCACAGGTGCCACTCCTTACTATTCAGATGTTAATAGTAAGAATCCATGCCTAATGCATCCTACAGACCTTGTACTTGGCTTGTGTGACTCAAGGCCAAATGAAAGGGCATAGAGACATTGAGTGGCTATAGATGAAGGAGCAAAGAAAAGTCATTTGGAAGGGATGGATTGGGTCTCGTGAAATGGGAGGCCCCTGAAAACCTTTCTGGTCACCAATGCGCTTGGATGATGAACCTCGTAAGGTCAACTGAACCCACTGGGAAGAATCTACAAGCCATGAGCAACTTGCTGCTGAGGCCCAATGCACCAACTAATAATGGCTGCCACTGGACAAGACCTCAGGCAAGACCAGAGTAGTTCCCTCCTGAAGTAAGCCATGAACTCATGAAAGCTCTTGAACTCTTGGTGAGTGCAGCCAAGAAAGGCCTACTTTTGTTCTTATAGGAGGACAAATTTGAGAAGCAATGGTTTGAAAATGGGAAGCTGAGAAAAGAGTTGAGTCTATAAAACTAATAGGGGCACACTGGTGAATGTAGACATGTTCACAAGTCCCAGAGTGTTTGGATTCCAGGAGAGCCCCTGAAACTTGACAGCGATAGCCTAGGGCCAACAGAGCAGAAAAATATACACAGCACACACACTCAGGGAAATACCACCCTCAGTCTGAAAGTGCAAAAGGATACCTGAGCCTTCTTTTTTTTTTTTTTTGAGACAGAGCCTCAAGCTGTCCCCCTGGGTAGAGTGCCATGGCATCACAGCTCACAGCAACCTCCAACTCCTGGGCTCAAGCGAGTCTCCTGTCTCCACCTCCCAAGTAGCTGGGACTACAGGCGCCCGCCACAAGGCCCGGCTATTTTTTGGTTGCAGCCATCATTGTTGTTTGGCGGGCCCAGGCTGGATTCAAACCCACCACCTTAGGTGTACGTGACTGGCACCTTAGCCACTTGAGCCACAGGCACCAAGCCAGATACCCGAGCCTTCTGCTGAAGGCCAGATGGAGCTCGGGCTAGGGGTGGGGCACATGCTGAGCCTTTCCCCAATCATCTTTCTGAAGGCTCATTAACCACCTCCCACAGATGTTCCGTGGGCTCCTCACTGGAGACACAATTCCAGGTGGGAGCCATCACTGGCTTCTTCCAGGATAAACAGTATTTTGAGTTTGATCTGCCAATGGCATTACTTACCTGCCGATTCATAAAGACGTAGATAATGGGGTTGTAGATAGTGGCACTTTTGGCAAAGTAGGCTGGCAGAGCAGCAACCAGAGGGTGGAAGGCATAGCCAGGGTGGGAAGCAGCAAAGCATGCAAAAAAAGCGTAGGGTCCCCAGCAGACACAGTACGCAAGGACCATCACCACCACCATGCGTGTCACCTCCTTCTCAGCCTTCTGGGTGGACTCAGATTCTTTCTGCTGCTTTGCCACCTGAGCAATATAAAGACAGCGAGTAGGGCACTGAGTCAGGGAGGCAGTGATAGACTGGTAACCCAGGAATAGGGAGTTGTGAGGGGAAGGAGACTCCTCCCCCAGCTACACCAACCCTGGCGGCCAGCAGCCAGCTTCCACCCTGAGTTACAGTACGACCTGCCTCCAGCACACCCATGCTCTTCCAAGGCATTTCTTTTGGGCTTTGAGGCAGCAAGCAGCTGGACCCAAAGTAAGATGACCACCAGAGCCTTCCATGCTCTGGCTTTAGCCCAGTAGGAGTTTGGATGCCTCTCTTGTGCTCAGCTTTGGAGGCCCAAATTGATCACTGGGTGAAGAATGAAGCACTAACAAGATGGAGCAGGGAGTAGTTGGTGTTTCTTTAGCTAAACCAGTGGCTGGTTGCCTGCCCAATAGCAATGCTAGAGCAATAAAGACTTCTGGGCTTGCTTTCTATTTTTCTTTTTGTTTGTCTTTTTAGAGAAAGGGTCTGGTTCTGTCACCTAGGCTAGAGTGCAGTGGCTCAATGATAACTCACTGTAGCCTTGAACTCCTGGGCTTAAGCCATCCTCTTGCCTCAGCCTCCTGAGTAGCTGGGACTACAGGCATGTGGCACCACACACAGCTATTTTTATATACATATATATATATACTTTTTTTTTTTGAGACAAAGCCTCAAGCTGTTGCCCTGGGTAGAGTGCCATGGCATCACAGCTCACAACCTCCAACTCCTGGGCTTAAGCGATTCTCTTGCCTCAGCCTCCCAAGTAGCTGGGACCACAGGCGCCTGCCACAACTCCTGGCTATTTTTTGGTTGTAGTTGTCATTGTTGTTTGGCAGGCCTGGGCTGGATTTGAACCCACCAGCTCTGGTGTATGTGGCTGGCACTTTAGCTGCTTGAACTATAGGCACCGAGCCATAGTTTTATATTTTTTGTAGAGATGGGATCTCTCTATGTTGCCCAGGCTGGTCTCAAACTCCTGGCCTCTGCCTCCTGCCTTGGCCTCCTAAAGTGCTGGGATTACTGGCATGAGCCACTGGCCCTGGCCCTTTTAGGCTTTCTGGACCAGGCTCTGCCAGTCTATGGACTAAAACCTACTCCTGGACTCATTGTGAGGCATAAATACTCCTCCCAAGGGAAGCTGAGAGCAGCTGTCTCTGGGAGGTAGGGAAGAGGCAAATGGCCTCGGGGGCTGGGGGGAGGGGAAGCCACAGAGGCCAGACACTGAGTACATGGGCAAGGGACTGATGGCAGGCAGCTGAGTAGAGATGAAAGAGGGACTGTGAAGGCTGGAATCCCGGGAAGGCCGAGACAGCAGGGCTAGGGGCCACATCCTGGAGCTTGGAAGCCCATGCAGATCCACTGTGGGCAGAGGTAGCACCAAGTTGGCAAGGTACCACCCTGAAAGCCTACCACTCATGCCAGGAGGGCTCCTGCCAGTTAAACACATGGCACATCTGGATCATGCTGATCATAGGGGCATTGACTGACAAAGGGTGACTCCTCTGTGCAATGGGAAAACAGAGCTTGCAGGTCTCCAGGCCCCAAGGTCCCTCCCTCTGGGCTTCAGTGGTGGCCCAGCCTGTGGACAGGGGGTGAGCATGGCACCAATGGCTGTGGACAGGATTGGCTTCCCAGGGCAGAATGCTAGACACAGGAAAGTGGGGAGTGGAGCTGAGGGAAAACTGCATACTGCAGTTTAGTCCCTGGTCTTCCCCAACAACCCTGTGAAAGGGACAGTATGTTCCAGTAAGAACCTTCCTTTTTTTTTTTTTTTGAGACAGAGCCTCAAGCTGTCCCCCTGGGTAGAGTGCTGTGGCATCACAGCTCACAGCAACCTCCAACTCCTGGGCTCAAGCGAGTCTCCTGCCTCTGCCTCCCAAGTAGCTGGGACCACAGGCGCC